>PVIW01007890.1:0-67177 GCA_004026585.1 Noctilio leporinus | reverse complement strand
TTAAAAAAAAAAAAAAAAAAAAAAAGGAGACTAAAGTATGTATGACAACTAGGAAAATGGGAACAGACTCATAGATGGAGAGCAGGGTGACGGCTGGGGACAGGGAGGCTAGTGTGTGGGAGGAGGGATTGAAGAAAAAGGAAAAAGGGACTCATGGGCATGGTCAACAGTGTAGTAATTATTGTGGGGAAAGGGTAATAAAGGGGCTAAATGGTAATTAAAATAAATTTAAAAATAAAGTATATATGACAGATTTATAAAGGAAACCAAAATGATCAACTGGGAACAGGCAATAACAGCATATGGTAATAGGATGTGTCTAAACAGAACTTTTACATAAAGCACACCAATCTTCATAAATACCATTTATCACTGAAAGTCATCCGTTGGCCACAATTATATTGTCACTCAGTTATTATCAATAAGAAATCCTTATAGACACTTTAAAATGCATATTTCTTTATGAAGCAACCTTTTTGGTCCCAGGGACAGACCTCATGGAAGGCAATTTTTCCACACGGGGTAGTTGAGGATACAATTTACTCATGTTACTATAATAAAATGCTAATAATTGGATTTAATAAAACTTGAATGACTTAGTAATAACTAAATTTAATAATTAAATGTGTTGACAATGGTTTATTAATCATTAAACTATTACTATTCTAAATGAGATCAGGATAGTCATGTAGACTTTCATTGAGGTAACCTACATATTCGTGTTCTATCTTGTTCCAGTCATCACATCACCTCCTCTGTGCTCATTCTGCATGTGCTTTCCAGGACTATTCTAGCTCCATGACTTCTAATACTCCAAAATATTGATATTTAGCACTTACATCTACCCACTATTTAGGCTTTTCTGACTTTCTAGATCATCCACTATGCTTTCTCACTCCAAGCACATTAAAATCAATTTGGACAAACTTTAATTGTTTACTTCTTTACACCAACAAAACATCACATCATTAATTATTACTGAAACTTATATGACTCAGAGCCGTGGTTGAATCTAGGTTTGGGCCAGGAAAAATATAATTTGAACCCCTGACACTTCCTGCTGTGCCAAAAATGAGTACGTTTTAATACTAGCAAGGACTTTTCAAAAAGGCATGGGAGGATTCTGCTTTTACATGTACCATTAAGTAACTTATCATTCTATTTTTTAAGTAACTATATATTTAAACTAATATTTCTTTCTGAGGATATATATATATGCATAAACATTTTGAGAGAGTGGGCAAAGCAACAAGGTCTATAGAAGCTCAGACTGCTAGAAAGAGAGGGACTTCAAAAATTGAAATGAATTCTGCATTCACTTTATCTTTGGGGTATTACTGATTCTGGGTAGGAACATTCATCAGAGAATTCTTACTTAACTCCAATCAGATCCATAGCTAAAAAAAAGGAGAGAGAACCCAAAAGAGCATCTGTCATATGCTTGGAGAGTGTTGAGAATTTAGCTTGCTTTTTTTTTTTTCAGGACAAGAGTCAAATTCTGAGTTAGTGTGGGATAGGATTTTAAAAATATAATTGAGAAACTTCTTAGATGTAGAATGATTCTTTGAACAATGTCCTGAATAAAATATTACAAATGGGATCTGCCAAGAGGTTGCCATAAAAGATAGCAGGTTCTTAGTTAAAAATCCTGGGGAAAGGAGAATGAAACAGAATTCATCCTAACAAGATGGCAATCAACTTCATACTCACACCAACCTTGATTAAAGTAATGTGATCAGACGCTGTTCTATTTGCCAAATACAGGAAATGAAGAACTTTGAAAGAAATATGACATCGTTATAAGTTTCTAATATTTACATGCACAGTATCCATTATTTCAATAAGAAATCTGAACAGTCCTCCAAAAATGAAATATATTAACAAAAATGACAATTAAAGAAAATATGCTATTGCCAATTTAGATTTTGGATTTAGTTGACAAGTATTATAAAATAGTTTCATTAGTATATCCAAGAAAATATAAAGAGTTGGACAAAATGGTTAGAATAATAAACAAATAAATGCAGTCTATAAAAGTCAAATTAACATTCAATGAACATAAATATAATATTTGAAATTAAAAACTCATTGAAAAGGGATAAAGGCAGATTATAAGTATGAGAAGATAGGATTTGTTAAAGCTAGCATTACATTGATATCAAAACTCAGGCACAGAAATTACAAGAAAAGATAAAGAAAATTCCTTTATGAATATTAATTCCGATTTAATTAATAGTATATATCATATAATGTATATACTGTATATGAGGTCTGTCCAGAAAAAGTCCAATCATTGTTAATGTAACAAAAATGGTTTGCACAACATCAATGTAACCTGACAGCCAAAAAGAGTGAACTGGAATCCACATGTATGAACAGTGATGACTTCACTTTATAGTCAGTAAGGACTGTAGACATTGTTGAGTGAGCATGGGTACTAGATGTTGCATTCAAAATGACTGACTGCAGCAAGAATCTGCATCAAATTGTATGTTAAGCTTGAACATTCCTCTGCAGTAACTATCTGGATGACTCAGAAGGCCACAGCTATGAGCAACTGGCCATGGGCAGCTTCATCATGATAATCTGCCTGCTCATGCATCACATCTCATGCAGGTTTTTTGTGAAACATGAAATCACCCAACTGCCTAAGCCCTGCTACAGCCCAAATTTGGCACCCTGTGACTTCTGGCTTTTCTCAAAACTAAAATTACCTTTGAAAGGGACAAGATTTCAGACTGTTGATGAGATTCAGGGAAATAGAATGGGGCAGGTGATGGAGGTTGGGAGAACTGTGTGAGGTCCCAAGATGCCTATTTTTAAGGTGACTGAGGAGTCCATGTTTCTTGTATCTTGCATCTTTCTCAGTAAATGTCTATTATTCATAGTATGTAAATAGATGGATACCTTCTGGACAGACCATGTATATTTACATAAGTACACATATACACACACAGCATACACAATATTACAATATATAATATACAGAATTATACATCAAGAAGTGGGACATATCTAAAGAATAAAGATTGGGATAATGATCAAAAATCAACAAAATTTATAATATTAGTAAGATAAAAATTAAAATCATATGATCCTATCAATACATGAACAAAATGTAGCAACAAATCTCACATCTATTTCTGTTCAATCTAAGCAAATTGGGAATTGAAGGGAACTTTCTAAAACCATAAAGGAAAACAACCTAAAACTTATATTATATTATACTTAATGTCGAATTACTAGTTTTTCTCTAAGGTCAGGGACACAGTTAGGACATCTGCTCTCACCACTTCCACTCAAAACTCTAGTTCTAGCTAGTGTAATAAGGCAAGGAAAAGAGGTAAAGAGTTGTAAGACTAGAAACAAAACTTTATTAAGAAATGTCACGATGTCTAGATAGAAAATCCTTAAAATATACAAAAATTATTAGAACTGGTTAAGTGGATATAGCTAACTGTCAGGGTATGACATTAATATAAAAATTATATTTCAATATACTAACAACAAACATTTCAAAATTATAATTTACATTGTGACAAGAAATTTCAGACCTAAATAATGAGATACACCTCTTCATAGATCAGAAGATACAGTGTTGTTAAGATGGAAAGACTCAAATTGATCAACACAATCCAACCTAAATTTAAAAACTAACTATAAAACTAAACTAAAAGTGAAAACACACTATCAAGAGAGCTGTGGAAAAAACAAAAAACTGAGCCACCAGCCAGTGGAAATGCTATTTCTTATTGTTGGGTTTTGGTTATATAAGTGTGTTTCCTTAGTCACAATTATCAGGCTATGTTCTTATGTTGTGTGTACATTGTTTATGTGTAACTCAAAACATTTTTAAATGAACATAAAATCTAACTTGAAGAAGTCATTGACAATTTTGTGATTATTTAAACATTAAAATATTTATGATGGTAATGGATTATAACACATTGCTAATGGTGATCATAAATCAAAGTGTTTGAGTGAGTTCAGAGGAATAGGGCGTGTTCTTCATTATCAGGTAATGCTAGCCATTAAGTATAGAAATCAGGAAGAATAAGAAACTAACCACTTAGCATTACCATGTAGTTACATATTTAGGCAAAGATCAATCATCATTGAATGTTTAAATAGGGTGGTAAATTTTGCTGTGAAACAAGATATTGAAATAACATCGAATTATTTTTTACAGATTGCCTTTTAATTATAAATCAGAAAATCTTACTTTATAGATGAGCATTCTGGCAGATACCATTACAACCAGGGGTCAACAATGGGGAAAAATGACATTATGTGCTTCTGATTAGATACATTTAAAACTACCATCTACTCAGGTTGCAGCCAGGTCTCCAGACAGGTCCCCAGCTGGAGGCAGGTGAAGGGCAACCATACATTGATGTCTCTCTCCCTCTCTGCCTCTTTCCCTTCCCCTCTCTCTAGAAGTAATACATAAAATCATAAAAACAAAAACTACTACCTACTTTGGTTCAGAATTGTTCACATAAATCTAATAATGAAGAAATAATCAGATTAATCTATATTTTTGACATTGTACAAAATAGCTGGATCTGACTCTCAATTTATAACGGCCTTTAAAGTTAAAACTAAACAAAAACAAAAAGCAGGGTAACTTTTAAAGATTAAAGGAAACCAAAAAAAGTATGACAACTAAATACAAATGATTGAACTTAGGTAAATCTTTGATGCCCCTGCACTCCTTTCAAAAAGGTATAAAGATACTATTGGCACAATGGCTAATATTTAATTTAGACTTTGTATTATATAAAATGATTGCATGGGTGTTAAATTTGTTGGATATGAGAATGCTATAGTTACACAGGAGAATGTCTTTGTTCTTAGGAAACACCGATGGAAGTTTAAGAATGAAGGGTTATATATTTTGTAATTTATTTTCAAATGGTTCCAAAAATAAAACATGTTGTGTGCATGCATGCATATTCCCCTGTGTTTGTGTGTGTAGGAGACAGAGAGCTGAGAGAGAGAGAGAGAGAGAGAGAGTTAGAAGCTTTTCTCCTGCTATCAAACAAAATAAGCATTGCTGGATAGTAATATAACAATCATTTTCCTTATTTATACCCTGTGTTCAGGATCTTCAGGATCTTTGTCATCATGTCTACTTTACTTAAAAATAATACAAGAGCAAGAAGTCTAATTTCTAGTACCCATCTGACAGCACCCAAAGTTATTGAAGTATTACTGACGATATTCCCTACGCTGTACTTTTTACATCCCCATGACTATTTTGTAACAACCAATCATTTGGCTTAATCACTTTACCTTCTCACCCATCTTCCCCAGCCCCATTCCCAACTGGCAACTGTTAAATCGTCTCTGTGTTAATCACAGGGGTGTACGTCTGAAACAAACATAATATTGTATGTGAACCATAATTGAAAACTTTTTAATATTTAAATTATAAAAATAGAAGTCTACATTAAAGATAACATTCATAGCAATATAAGAAAACTTTTTTCTACATAAATTTACAGAGCCAACCATTACTTTATGTATTAAAGATGGAAATTTGTAGTAAAGAATAAAAGTTACAGTTACAAGTTTTTCCCTGAGGTTCATAATTTAATTGAGTATATTTTTATAATTTATAATTGCCTTTCCACTTGGGTATGACAAACAAAATTTAAACTTTTCCATATTTTCACAGAGATTTTTGTTCCTTTCATTTGAATCATCAGGGAAGAAGAGATTATTTCCAATGATAAGCAAGTCCATCTTTCTATTCTATTCCTAGAAAATTTTAAGATGGTAGCACACATTACCCATTTGCTTCAGGACCATACTTTTGAAAATAAACATTTGGTTCTCAAAGAAGACGTGCTGTAACAAGATCTTTGAGCAAACATTTTGTTATAGTTGCGAATGCTGAATTTCTTTTCATCTATTTTTCACGTATGAGCAGGTAATCGATGGTCTGATGTTTCCTTGTGCATTGAAATTATAGTGTGAAGTGAATTGCTCTTTTTCTAGTTAGCATTTATATTGGGCCATCTCAGCCTGATCATTTGTATGCAACCATTTGCATGTTTCTTTTGCTCTTTCTTCCATCCCTGAAAGGTCAGCAAGTATTACTGTCCTGCCTTGACAGTGGAGGTCACTAAAGTACGCTGAGAATAAGGAAGGCTTGCAAATGATCAGCAAAAGCCATTAAGTTCAGCAACTCCAGCACTGGAAGCATAATTTGCCTGCTTCCCAACTACAGCTTATGATACAGTTCCTTAACCCTTTAGCTATCTCCTTTTTTATTTTCCCCAATACTCAATTCAATTCAACTCCAAAAGCCTTTATTGATCATTCACTTAGTTCCAGCAATATCCAACTTATCTAGCAGATACAAATCATGCAAAACATGACACAATTCTCTCAATTACTACATGAATGAATAAATGAATTCACATGTACATAATTGGATGCAAAAGGGATATGAAATCTACGAGAGTAGGACAAGAATATATATATATATATATATATATATATATATATATATATATATAAAAGATAGTTCTAAAGCACTATCTTAGACTATAATCTCCAAGGAAGCAGAAAATGTAAATATTTTACTTTCACTTTTATCTCAAGTGCCCACAACAATATCTGGGCATATTTTAAATCTCCAATAATAGTTGCTATAAGCACATCTATCAAGGTAGTATTTTCTAGTTAAGTACTGCTTATGATGAAAATACATCATTAGACTTCCAGTTAGGAAATACAGAGCTGAATCTTTAATTTGATAAAGAACATTCCTGATTTTTATTATTAATATAAATATACACATATATAACTATATTTTATTACATATATATAAAACATTATATATATATATATATATATATATATATCATATCATATCATACCATACCATGTCATATCACTAGTCTCCATACTTTCGTCCTAGCTTCAAGACAGTGTTGAAATAGAAGCCAGAGTAGTCCTTTAAAAGCATGGTCAGATGATGCCATTCCACTCAAAAATTTTCCCTGGCTTTCCATTGTATAACCATCATTAGCCTGAAATTCTTACAATGGTTTTTATGTCCTTCATTCTTTGTCTCCAACTTATTTTCCTACTTACTTCCTTTGTTTCAACTGTTCTTGCTTTCTTGCAGTTTGTTTAAGACGCTAAGAAAGCCCTGGCTGGTAGCATAGTGGATAAGGCACTGGCCTGTGAACCCAAAGGTTGCTGGTTCAATTCCCAGCCAGGGCACATAATCAGGTTGCAAGCCAGGTCTCCAGCCAGATCTGTAGCTGGAGGCAGATGAAAATGACAACCATACATTGATATCTCTCTCCCTCCCTGACTCTCTCTCTTCCTCTCTCTCTTCCTCTCTCTCTAAAATTAATAAATAAAATCTTTAAAAATAAAAAGATGCTAAGAAAATTGCTGCCACTGGGCCTTTGGACCTGCTGTTCCCTGGGTCTGATATCCATTCAATCCCCTCCCTCATTTTCTCCTAATTAAGCCCAAATGTCATTATAGCAGCAAGGTCACCTTTAATCACCTTATTTAAAATTTGCAAATTCCTCTTACTGGGCCACTTTGAATTCCTACTTTTCTCTGTAGCAATGATGTTTACTCATAAATATTTTAATCCATTTATTTGTTAAATTTCTGTCTGTCCTGCTAGAGCATAACCCCATCAGGGGAGAGATTTGATTTTTTATTCTGTGTTATGTACTCAATATCTTGAATATTCTCAGTACACAGTAGTATGTGTTCAATAAATATGAAAATAAACAAGAGGAGATATGTTAGAAAATAAGTAAACACTGAATCAAAGAGATAGGTAAAGATAGATAAAGAACACCATAATTGAGTAGGAATACCATACAAAAAATATTAAACACTTAAGGGAAAAATAAGTATAATCTACTGCCAAATGAGATAATACTTATTTATAAATAAGCAGGGCATTAAAATAATCCCCTATGTTTATGACATGTATCAGGATGATGATAAAGCATCACAAAGCACATAGCCTCTTAAATGCTCACCTCATGTCAAAACATACATGAATTTTCTGAAAAAGACCTTAGGGATTTCATCTTTCTCTAAGTAACAAAGAAGAGAGGATTAATTAAAAAGAAAAACCATAATACAGGAAGCTACAGAAAAGGCATGTGAGAGACCCCTTTGGGGCTAATCTCATGAAAAGAAAACAAATGTAGCTATACAATATCAAAATTTTCCATAGTGAATTTTTAAAAATTAGTCTTATCATTTTGCTGCAATTTCCAAACATATGAACAGGAATGCAATAATATAAAACACTTTTAAAACAACTTTCATAAATGAAATTCATGGAATACTTTATTTTTCATTTATCTCTGCTGATTTATAGCACTCTCTTTTAATCTGTCAAAAGAAATATAAAAACTTCCACTGTTATAGGATTGCAATTGCTTTCATTGTATTTACCTTCTATAGTCTTACTGGTATATATCTATGACTTTAGCCTATCTGGACATTTGGAAGAAAAACAAAACATCCAGGACAATTAGTTGTAAAAACTGCTTCAGCACTGCAGACATCTAGCATCCTTGGCCCCAGTCAGCTGTTGCTAAGCAAAAAGATCCACAAGGTTATACAAAATACTCCATAATTGTGAGTCACTGTTAGAGAATGAACTAGAAGGCATGAGACTGAAGGTAGTTACAAGTCTATTGCAATAATGCAAGCAATAGACATGGAATACTGAGAAGCAATAAACAGTGGGTATGAGAAAAGGAAGATATGCAAGTAGTTGAAGCATCTTGATAATTATCAATGTGAAGACCTATATTACCATCCAATTAGAGTGAAGGTGAAGGGGTTAGTCAAAGAATATACATGGAGGACCCATCGGCAGAGACGACAGTATAGAGATTAACTATATATAGAAGTGGGAGTTCAGCTGGTGGCAGGGGGCAAAAGGGGAATGGAAGATCCGTAATAGCATAAATAATAAAATTATAAAGGCTTGGATTACCATCCTATCAAGAATGTAAAATTCTTCAAGACAAAAAATTTGTCTTATAGGTCCTTATGCTTCTATTGTACCTCTTTATTACATGGCCCTTCATATCATGTACTAAGTGATTTCCTTCTTTCTTTCCCTATCCTATTTCTTCCAGCTGAAGTTCACTTTTCCTTACCTCTTTTTTCCAAATAAGCACAACTGATTCCCTCTTCATGTGCAGCAGCCATGTCGTCTCTTATTATTTTACTCAATCTGTCCCTCAATTCAGCACCGATCAAAGTGGTCAAATTCCTCAGTCCTGAAATATTTCTTTGTCCTCATCTCCCATAATCTGCTTTCAAATTTTGACACTTCCTCATTTTATTTTTCTACACTATTTTTCCTCTCAAATTTATTGGGGCACTTTAACTTGATACTATTCAGATGATCAGGGGGCTCTAAGAAACCCTACTTTATTACTTGACTTTCTCTTTTGTTGTATCTGCCACCTTTTTATGTTTCAGATTCTACTCATCTCTTTTTATCTCTTACACTCTGTCTCACCACTCCTCTTCCTTTCCCCTTCTTTTCTATTCCCTTTCTTTTCCTTTTCTTCTCTCCTCTTTGTCTTTTCTTTCCTCCCACATTCTTCCCGCTTCTGCTGTCTCCCTACACTAAATCATTATCCTAATTTCCTTAAAGTAATCACTTTCATATAGTTAGAGTTCCTAATATGTATCACTATCCCATAATTTCCAGTCCTACAGGACATTTCTACCTTCCTCACCATTGACACACCCATAGCCTAACAAGAACTGAACAAATTCTCTCCTTTATGAAACTAATCCACTGACCTCCTCCAGTTTTTCTAATATCATTGCTGCATCATTCTTAAAATGTTCCAAAATAAAGTTTGTCTTTTTTCCCCACTGATGCCCACATGCAAATACCACTTAAGGCTTCTAGGTCCTACGTCTACTCCCTCATTGTGTATGTTCTTCCTAACTCGAGCTGATTACCTCATACTTGCTATATTAGAATAAATTCTCAATTAATTTGCCTTTTTTACAGAGGTACTTAATCTAAAATTATTTATTTCTGACCAGTGAAACAGATTAGTTAAGATCCATCACCACATTCTTGTTCTTCTATTTCCACCTTTAAGGGCCAATATTGAGGACTCTCAGTTGACAAATGAAAGCCAGATCCTTACTGTGATATTTAAAACATTTTCAATCACTGTAGCATTGCAGTTCATTTTATGTGAAATGTTGCTACATTTCCCACATAACCCATCAGACAGTATTTTGAGGGCAGAAAACATCTTGTTTACTCGACAGCCTGCTGATATACATGGTCCACTCAGTCTCCCAGGATCTCATCAGTCTATTAGCAAGCTAGTGCTCCCAAGAAAGCTCTCACCCAAGGATAACAGCCACATTCCTGGTTAAAATTAGACATAGCTCTTTAGACTGCAATTCATCAGAGAGACCTAAACTCATGGAAAATTGGTGTGGGGGAAAACAAAAAATTCCCCTACCTTCATCTCTCTACATTTTGTTAATTGGTCTTCAGTTGCAGCAAGATGATTACTACTGCCAGGCAAATAATAATAGCAAAACAGCAAAAGCAATGTTACGGTGTTAACTAGTGCAACACTTATTACCTGGGGTGATGTTAAAATTCAGATGGATTCAGTGGCTCTGGGGTGGGGCCTGGATTCCACATTTCTAAAATGTCCCCAGGTAATGCTAATGTCACTAGTTTACAGCATGCACTTTGTATAACAAATAATTATGGGAAGGCCATGAGATGAGAATGGAGGTAAGGCATGCCTATGAAGTGAAAGCAGAAAAGAATAAAAATTTTACAAAGAAAAAATATGGCTTCAATTTTGCCAGGATGCCAATTCATCTGTTCCAGCTGGTTTATAATACACAAATATAAAATCAATTAAGAGAAATATTTCATCAAAAAATGAATCACACCATCCTGGACCTGTGGATCAGTTGGCTAAAGTGTTTTTCTGCACCCCCAAAGGTTGTAGGTTCGATTCCCAATCAGGGCACATACTTAGGTTGTGGGCTCAATCCCTGGTCAGAGTGCATGGGGGAGGCAACCGAATGAGCTTTCTCTCTCACATCTATGTCTCTCTCTCTCCCTCCTCTCCCCTTCTTCCTACCTCCCTCTCCCTCTGTCTCTAAAAATAAATAAGCATATCCTCAGGTGATGACTAAAGAAAGTGAATCCTACCACTCCATCTCCACAAACTTTGCAGACATTCCACATATTTTCACTGCCTCTTTTACTGGAGACAATTCATTTGCAATCTCCTAGTCTTTCATTAACTTTTTATAATATGCAGTGATTATTTCTCCAGTGGTTCCTGAGACTCTCCTCTTCTCCTTCACATGCATGTTGAATATTTCTTACTTTTTTCGTAAGTTATGTTTCTACTTTGACCTCTGCATTTATGGCACCTCACTGAAGAGCAGTGGCACTGTCTACCAGGAAAATGATCAAAGGATGACACATACCAATGTCAATGTACTATTTACTATTATCTGAGCTAGTGCCCTGGATATAAATGTATTTCTCTCTGGTTAGACAAGTGTCACTAAATGAGTAAGCAGCGTCTCCAATGACTCCTAACCTCAAAGTCAAAACACAGCTTTTAATGACCAGCTGGCCTCAAGTCTGAGGTCATTGGGAAATCCTAAATCTTAGCTGGTGGTGTGAATGAGGAAACAAGGCCAGACCATTAGAACGCTCACTGCTCTCCTCATGTTAGAAGGAAGTTCTAGAGAAAGTATGATAAGTATGTGTAGAGTTTAGTAATGACTTTGAGCCTGAATGTTAGAAAATGTTGCACCATCAGGCCCTGGAATTATATCTTCTCACAGAGGGCAGGGACATATAGAAAGGAATGAAAGCACAAACTTCAGGATTTAACTACTTCCTTCTCATATTCTGGGTAACTTCACCAAAGAAAATAGAAAAGAAACCAAACAAAAGACACTGAGGGAATTCAGTATACTGTGTTCTGCCCATAAAACAAAAGGAGATTATATCTAGCTTCTGGAATATTTTTTATTATTATATTGCACTGCATTTTAGAATATTATACATATATTCTGTGGTTTACCAAAATAACCTAATAGTATGTAATTTCTTCTGTTTATGTATAAAGTCTTTTTTTATTCAGTAATGAAACATCAAAACTCCAAAGCAGTTATACGCATAGTAAATGTATATGCCACAGCACTTGCTCTCATCACAGTCATTGTTAGGTTGTGACTGTGCTCACAACACATGGGCTTCTTAATGGTTTGTTCAGCACTGCAGTATAAAGCAAACAGAGGCACAGTGGCTATACTGTATTTGCTGAGGAGCCAGTTCCATTGTAAGAAAAGCAATCTATGATGAGGTATGAGACAAAACACAATTGGTATGTAAAAGAGAACAGACATATCATTTAGAACTCAATTCATGAAAAACTAGTAGCTTCTAGAAGGCACTTTTGAAGGGAGGTGTAGTTCATGCACAATAGTAGCAGGTGGGAAGATAGTTTAAAGGTAACAATAAAGCTAACAACTAGAATAAGCTACAAAAAATGTATACTTGTGAACCAATGGGTCTATACATTATTTAACAAGTCCCTGCACCTAACATTAAAAAAAAAGTAGAATTATTTTGTGATTCCAAGAATCTCAGTTGTCTAGCATATTTTAAATTTTACAGTATGTCCTATAAATTAGAATCATAAAGCTGTTTAATATGTACATAGTTTTTATTTATCAGCCCAATTAGAATTCCTACCAATTAGGATAATAGTCTCATGAATTCTAACAGAACTATGATTCAGCAATCATGTAATAAAATAAAATAAAACTGACTTCAGGGGTAAATTAGTTCCATAATGTCATTTTAGAGATAAAAAAGTAAGCCTAAAGAGGATCAATAATTTGACTGAAAATCATGTATCTTTAAGTTAAATTATTATGGCCTCAAGTTCTAATCATCCCTTTATGTATGTTATGACTCTACTGTCTTATTCAGCAAGCTAAAAACACACCCACACCATAAACTGTGTAAGTGCACTAGTCTCTCTCTCATGAGTCATTGTTTCCTTGGAAGTCTTTTCCATTCACATAAATACTCTGACCATTAAGAGGGTGGTTTGGAAATGAATTACTACTGACATTCAGGCTCTTCAAAATCTGTGAGATGAGATTTGTACGCACATAAAGTCATCACTACAGAATCCATTTACAGACCCAATAAAAAATAACATGGGTGGAAAACTGCATTCTGGAATACAAGCCTCTCTGAAGCACTTATCACTCTCCAATGACCGCTAAACTAAACTAATATTAACTTGAACTCTGATCCCCAGTCCCAAATGACTAGTCTACCTGGTAGGTCAAGGCCATCCATTCTCTCTCCTCTCATGAACCCCCACATCCACCTCAGAAAATAATGTTACCTTTGACCACGCCCTTAGATAGTTGACCAAAGGACAGCTACTAGGTTACCCAGAGGAACAACATGTAAAATGGCATCTCACTGTTTAGAAAATGTATTTGTGGATGTTTGGGCAAGTTTTGCAGTAGAAATGAGTCCTTGGATAATTCTGTATTCCTTCCATGGATGCCCCGTATCTATAATCAGTGATGACTTTTTTTTTTAATGTGCATCAAACAAAAAATATACAGTAAGAAGCTTAACTCTTTTTTAGGAATGTGCATGTATTTCTGGGTACCAAACAGGGAGCATTCTATTATTTTTTAAAATGCTATTATACAAAATGTTTGATCATAAATTAGTAGTCACACACTCACATACATATACAAACATGCACATATATACACACAGGCACATATATACATTATTCTGCACGTATATACATGCTGCTCAAGATTAGAAGCCAGTAGGAATTTCAGGTTACCCAAATAATCAGACTGCCTCCCTTTGTGACTCATAGCTTACAAAATAAATTCTTTAAATTCTACTAGCTTTGGTTGTGACAACAATATAGAGGGACAGCTCACAAATTTAAATAACAACCCTCTATCGTAATTGCATTAAACATTTTAGGTTCAGTAAGTCATTTTTCTCTTCTAAATTCCCTCCCTCACCTTCTACTCCTCTCTCCCTCTCCTTTTCTGATCATTGTTGTTGTAGTTGAAGGATTGTGTTGTGTAACTAGGAGGTATAACCTGAGGAAACGTTCCTGCTTATTTACAAAGAGTCAACATGTGGACATTATTTTATATTGAACACATTTTTGGGCCTGTCTTTAGTTTTTGCATAAATTTAATTTTATCAGTATGTATAGACATTTCCAAACTTACTCTAGTCATTTATGTAAGTGAATAATGTAGGAATGAGTATCAAATATTAACTAATCATGAGAATTAATGGTTGCTTCTGTGAGGGGCTATCAATGTCTACATATAATATAGGGTAGGGTTAAAGTAGGTTTACAGTTTTGCAAAACACAGTTCATTATTGTATTATTAATTATTTTATTTTTCATATTAAAAACTATAAAGCTCCTTTTGCCCCACCCTTAGAAGTTCTACAGGGAGGCTTAATGCAATTAAAAATTTGCTTGATAAGCTGCAAAATCTAAACCAGGAAAATGATATTAATTTCTAGGAATTTCAAAATATGATAGCTCCAAGCAGCTATCTTTATAATAGGAATAAACCTCTCAAATAGGCCACTTATTCAGGTCAATTGATTAAGGTACTCTCTTCATAAGGAAGGCATTAAAAATTTCTTGTAGCTTATCCTTTTTAAAAATATTTTTTCATGTAATTAGTTATATTGATTAAACTTGAATTTTCTTAGTCACAATCAGAATCTAATCACATTTCCTTGGTATTCATTCTGGTGCTCTCTGAGCATATGATTACTGCTGTGGAGTAAAGGTTATCTTTGTCCTAAGTAGAGATCAGTAGTCCTGACCACTCTCACTCTCAAGGCTTTGTTTTCAGTTACTTTTTCTGCCTGGAATCTCTAAAACTCTAATCATATTTAACCCAAGAGTCAAAACTTTTACCTCTCTGTCCAAAATGCAAGTACAGGGTGCATGTGATTGATTGGCAAAATTTTAGTAAAACAAACAACATACTGCATAAGTGTTATATTGAAATAAATTTATTCTTAGATGTAAATACATAAACATAGTCATTATTTTTTTAATTGTTAAAAAAAGTCTCCATTTGCTGCAATAATAGACTCAATTCGACTTCGGAATCTTGAGCACGCTTTAATTAACTTTTTTCTATCCATGGACATCATCATGTTTTCAATCTTAGCTTTACCAGCCTCTTTATTAGAATGAGGTTGTTTATTAACTTCTCTCTCACAAATACTCGATATATAATAGTCTAAAGGTGAATGAGGCAGCCAGACTTCCTTTGACCAGAATTCAGGAACATTAACACTGAGACATTCTTAAACCTTTTTGGTATTCTGTCCTGGTGCACCATCTTGTTGCAAGATAAAATGACCTCCATTTGCAACTTGCTTCATCCATGGTACAACTACTTCTCTCAAAAACATCAAGGTTAACATCCTGGATCTTCACTGATGATCTCCTTGATTCTGTGCACAATGTCTGGACTTGTGCAACCCTTGTAAACCTTCTGTGTTTTCCTTGTTGGTGTGGCAACATCAGGATCAGCATCAAACACCTTCTTCACATTGTAAATGGTATGTAAAGTGATGTTATTGAAGTCCACAATGTCCTTAGCAGTTCGCCCTGCACATAGTTCAGAAATTATGGTTGCTCTAACAGCGTATTCCTTTGACATGATGGTTGCTTTCAGAATTTAATACTTTATATCTGAAACAATGATGTTAAATCAGAACCTTAGGAACATAGTTTTTCAAAATTAATAAGCATGTGAAATAGGAGATGCAATGTTATTGCCAATTGATCACATGCATCCTGTACATATTAACTCTGGTTTTATGAGTTTGATTTTTTTCAATGCCACATGTAAGTGATACCATATAAGTTTACCATTTTTCCATCCAATTAATTAACAATGAAGGAGCCAAGAATATATAATGGGACAGGATGATCTCTTCAATAAATGGTGTTGGGAAACATGAAAATGATAAAACTTTATACCAGGTACAGATATCAACTCAGAATGGGTTAAATCTTGATTGTAAGACCAGAAACCATCAAACTCCTTGAAGAAAATGTAGTGTGCAAGTTCCTTGGTTATTTGTTTTATTAATTGTTTTTATTTTGGCATTTTATTTATTAATATTTTTAGAGAGAGGGGAAGGGAGAGAAGCAGAGAGGGAGAGAGACATCAGTGTATAGTTGTCATTCACCTGCCTCTAGCTGGGGACCTGGCTGGAGACCTGGCTTGCAACCTGGTTATGTGCCCTGGCTAGGAATTGAACCAGTGACCTTTGGGTTCTCAGTCCGGCGATTTATCCACTTGCTACCTGCCAGGGCCTTGATATTTTCTTTAAGTTGACACCAAGAGCAGGGGAAACAAAAGAAAAAATAAATGGGATTACAATCAACTAATAAGCTTTTGCACAGGAAAGAAAACCATCAATAAAATAAAAAAGCAACCTAAGGCATAAGAGAAAATATTTGTGCATTATATATCTAATAGGAGTTAATGCCCAAATATATACAGAACTCATACAATAAATTACCTGATTAAAAATGGGCAGAAGGAACGAATAGGTATTTGTTCAAGGAAGACATACAAATGACCTACAGGTACACAAAAAGTTGCTCAATATCCCTGATCAGCAGGAAAATGCAAATCAAAACCACAATGCAGTATAACTTCACAACTATTAGAATGGCTATTATCACAAAAACAAGAGATGAGGAAACAGGAAAAAAAGGAAAGGCTTTTGCACTGTTATTGGGAATATAGATAAATTAGTACAGTATTATAGTAATAAGAGGGAATAGAGAGAGAATTAGCATATGATCCAGCAATCTCACTTCTGTGTATATAGGCAAAGAAAACGAAAGCAGGATATTGAAGAGATACCTGTACTGAATCTATATATTCAATGATCAGATGAAGGAAATCCTGCAGTTTTTGACATTATTGAGGATAGTATACTAAGTGAAATAAGCCAAATGTGAAAAAGACAAATACTGTATGGTATCACTTATGCCTGGAATCTGAATGAATGAATGAAAGGGAAGAAGGGAGGGAGGGAGAAAAGGAGTGGAAAGGGGTGAAATTCATGGAAGGAGAGAGTAAAAATGTGATTGTTGGGAGCTGGGGTTTAGGGGGGAAAAAGGGGAAGTTTAGTAAAAGAGCATACATTTTTTTTTTAATATTTTACTTATTATTTTCAGAGAAAGGGGAAGGGAGAGAGACAGAGAGGGAGAGAGACATCGTTGTATGGTTGCCTTTTATCTGCCTCCAGCTATGGGCCTGGCTGGGAATCAAATCAGCGACCTTTAGGTTCACAGGCCAAATTTTTATCTATAAGATAATATAGTGACTATGATTACTAACACTATGTTCTATAATGAAAATTTGCTCAAATAGAAGAACTTAAATGTTGCAAACACATGCACAAAAAAGGTAATTATGTGTGGTGATGCATGTGTTAATTAACTAGATGAAGGGAATCCTTTCACAATGTACACATATATTAAATCACCTTTATATATACTTTAAATAACTTACAATTTTCTATGCAAAAAATACCTCAATAGACCTGAACAATTTTTAAAGTAGTAAATGCCTTAAGAATACCCTAGATTTCACATAAACATTAGGAAAAAATAACACATCTCTATGAGTATTATATCATTAATTGAAAAACCCAACTGCACATACATGGGATGATATGAGGTGCAGGACAGGAGAGGTTCCAGAGCCCAGGGAGAGGTACAGTCTGCCGTCTTGTCTGAAGAACACTTGTTGCTCAAGAACCATGTCTTTAATAAATGAGCCACATCCAATTTCTTCTTCAGTCAAGCCCTAGTGAGCAGTTCTTTGAGTCTTTCTCATCCCTTTGCTGCCTCTCTTAGAAAATCCCTGATGAAAATTATACCCTCAGGGAGAAAGCCACTAGAAATGATTGCTTATGGTGTCTGCAAGCTTAGTGATGGTTTTCCCACTGACAGAGGTGGCATTAACCTAGGTCACCCTGGATCTGAAACAAACACAGTACACAGGTGTGTAGAAAATCATATACTGAACTGCACAAAATGGGGAAATTTCTTATCTTCATGCTCTCGGGGAAAAAAACAAGTCAAAGTGGTCACTTGAGACCAGAGCTTTTGTGATTTTTCTGTCTGATTAAACTTAAAGTGGAATGTCACTGGGCCAAAGAGCTTAAGGGCAAATGAGAAATTCAGTGTGCATTGTTACAGAACAGAGCTAAATTCCATCTGAGGGAAAGTGGCTTGGGAACTTGTTAATAGAAGAAACCTGGTCAGCTGCAAACACCTCATAAAATACAGAATCAACTATTTTCAAATTGACAAAGTCTAGCTAGTTTTCAATTACCTTTCTTTATATAAATCACATATAGGTGAAAGAGCAAGAAACTAGAAAAATAAAAGAAAATGAGAAGCAATTGCATTAATAAGAATCTTAGGGGATTTCTCTATCCCATCACGAGAAAGATCAGACCTGACTCTGACTTCAAACTAGTATTTGGTAGAAATGTTTGTCAATCTCCAGAAAAATATTGAAAGGAAAAAAGAAGAGAGAAGAGGGGTAGTAAGAAATAAAAAAAAAAAAAAAAGAAGAAGAAGAAGGACGAATAAATCAGAGGGAGGGAGGAAGGGAAGATAGGAGAGAGGGAAGAAGGGAGAATGAGAGGGAGGGAAGAGGGAAGGAAGGGCTTCCTTCTCCTTCACTATTATCTCTTTCTATTCCCCTTTTGGAACTCTGAATTTTAGTATGAATCAGAATTTTACAAACATGTGATGTCTTTTCTTTCCCTTGAGTCTTTGTCCAAAACATTCCCTTTGCCTGTGACACCCTTGTCCTCATCCTTCTTCCTGAATATCTTCTATTCTTCCTTTAGAACTTGGCTCAGATGTCTCTCTCCTCCTGGGAAATTCTCCCTGATGCACCACAAGATGAATTTATAGATCATAAAATGCAGTAACCAGAGATAAACCCTTAGCATAGCACTCAACATATCTCATGTATATATTTGCTTTTATTATTTATATTAGTGGGTATAAAATAGTAATATAATGGAGTGTTTGTGAGTCATCTCTTTTTCTTTCAACTTGAAAAGCTAAATAATCCAAAAATGCAGTTTATTGTCACTTTTCATCATGTGGCTTAGTGACTAATACTTGAAAGTCTAATTTTTGATAGTATATCCCAGTTTTAAAATAGTGTTTCAGGGGAATAAATACATAAGAATGTAGTGAAAGCTTCAGCACATAATATTCCACAAGGCCTTTTTTAATGTTACCAAAGGATGTTCATATCATTATCATTTACAAATTAATCCCCTAGTAAAATCACTGGTTTGTGCCTAATTAAGAATTAAAAGAATAGGGTGTCCAAAAAAAATGGCCTTGGTGGGGTATCTGGCTTTTGATTTGTTAGCCTTATTGCTAGCTGAAGGTAACTATATACAGCCTCTCATATATCAAAGAAAAATTTTCACATGAATTCTGAAATTGCATTTCTACAAAAACTTTAACCCTCAATTGATAACTCTGACATTTTTATGAGACTCCAAATATTTATGTCTACATATTTCACCCACCTAGCCCGGTATCCCTAGATTACTTTCATTTTATTGATACACCTCTTTTATATTCCTCTCCCTATATTAAATATTAGTATTGTCTAATTTAAGAGCTGCCACTTCTTCCTGATTTTTCAGCTACCATGGTTAAATTCCTTGGCTAAATTTACAGTTATTTGTTGTTGTTGCTTTTTTCCCACTTCTGAATGGGTCATTTAGAATTAAATGCTGCATAAATCCCTGAACTTGAGAGCATACTTTTGGAGAGCCTAAATTATAGAAATATGACATTCTGCTCAGATAATCACTGCAACATGTCTGTGTCTCTATGAAAATAAATTGAGCCGGATGCCCACTCAGACACAGCCTTCCGCATCTCATTAACTCCAGTGGTCCCAATGTGTCCATGTCTGAGGCATGCACTGTTCAGAGATGGGATCTTCTCATCCTCATCCAATCCAGCTTCCCTCACTCCCCTTTTTCACACTCCTGCCAGTGCCTGACTTACGTTTTTCTCAAAGGTAAGTTGCTGCATGATGATTCCACATCTGTGTATATTCAAATGACTTGTACTCACAGATTATTTAGAATTTTTCAACTGCAATTCTTCTTTGCCTGTCATGGCTATTGTTAATGTATAATCTCCCAACCTAATAATTTAACTCCTACTCATTACTTAAGGCCATGCTCAACACCTTCTCATTCTCTTACAACAAAGCCTGCAGTCATGCCACAGTTTTTCCCCTGAAATTCCAAGTAGTCTTTGTATTTTTCTTACATTGGAAATCATTTTTCCCATGCATATATCTTTTGTATTTTCTAATTATAGTGCAATCTGAAACACAAATTTGGGTAATGATCTTCATAGTTATTTCGCTAACATGATAATAACTGAAACTATTTAAATTTTCATCATATTGTCTTTTCCTCCAACCTTTATCATTTTACTGTACATTTTTGGAGAAAAATTCCCTTTCCCAGAAGATACAGAGCAGTAATTTCTTATTAGTAAAATCAATATATTTGCTTCCTCTTCCTCCTCTTCTTCCAAGAATTAGGGGATTAATTCAGAACAAATTTTTCTCTTGAGTAGAGCCACCCCATTCCTTATTTTGAATAATATAATTTAAAAAGATGTTTAAATACCAACAGTGAAAATTTTAATTGGATATATTTCTCAAGCATGTGTACACTGAGAAATCTTATTAACAGTCAACATTTATCCTGCCTCAGGGCAGACCATTGTTGATTAAATGTTATAATTATGATTAGTTACGCTATCATGAATATACAATTTTTGTGCTGGAAAAGACTTCTCAATGGCTTTAGTCCCACCATCTCATTTCACAGTAGTTAAACTACTTTCACAGTATTAGAGAGAATTGCTCTATTAATGGAAAAGTAGATATTAGAACTCAGGGATTAAAACTTCTATACTTTCTCATCATCCCTTTTTAATCACCCCAAGCAACTTCTATTTCATCACCTTCCATCTTCAACAACTTCTGCAAGATAAGTTCTTAAAGAATCAATTTAGTTTCCTAATAGTAACCATTTGTTAAGATCACATGAGTAACTGGATATTTATTTCTTTTGTTATCTATTCCATGGCAAAATATAACAGAGACGCTAGTCAAATACTGTCCAACTTTAGAGTCTCAGAATAGTCTTTTCCAAAATAAAAAGTTAAATCCTTAGAACAATATAATTTGCCCAGGGATCTGTCAGAATGTAATATTTGTGAAATATAATTTGCAGATTTGGCTTCATATGCAAATATTTAGTTCATCATTCATTTATGTGTAATGCAGCCCAAATGCCCATTAGATGACTGGATACAAATAAAATAAAATAAAGCTGTGGTATATTTACATAATGGACTACTACTCAGCTGTTTAAAAACAAAGAAAAAGAAAAAGGATATTTTACCCTTTGCAACAGTATAGATGGACCTAGAGAACATTATGCTAAGAGAAATAAGCCAGTCAGAGAAAGATAAGTACCATATGATTTTATTCATATGTGGAATCTAATGAACAAATTGAACAAACAAGTAAAATAGAGACAGACTCGTAGAGAGCTATAGATGGGAAGGGGTTAGGGGGTTGGGTGATAAAAGTGGGGGAATTAAGCAAGAAAGAAAAAAAAATACTCACAGACACAGATAACAGGCTGGTGACCAGAGGAAGTGGGACAAGAGGTAGACAAAGGTAAACAGGGGATAAATTGTGATGAAGGAAGATATGACTTGGGGTGCTGACCACACAATACAATATTCAGGTGAAGTATTATAGAATTGTACACATGAAACCTATATAATTTTATTAACCAATGTCACTCCAATAAATTCAATAAAAATAATAAATATATCTCACAAGCAAAAAAAATTAGAATATTTCTTTTAAAAAGTCTTGGGATTAATCTAGTTTTGGGATAAGAGAAAAGAGAACTCATGCAGGTTAGTAACTGCTCAGTACTGGTTAGTACTTTGATATTAACATACATTAGCTAGAACTTGTGTGAAAACTGATGAAAGGCTCCTCACTCACAATAAGAGAACTGAAATGCTTCAAGCAGTTCTTTAATAGCATTAACAGTGGTAATTATTTCATTAATTATAAAATATTTTAATTATAAGTAACAAATTTAAATGGAAATTTAGTTATAAGCAATGAAGTTAAATGGGAATTAAATATAGCTTTTATTCTGAGCAGTTGACTTCTTTACACTTTTTAGAAAGCAAATACTAGTAATAATAAAAATCAAAATAAAAAGCAAAGGTCAAGCTTCATAATATGTCATGGAAAGTATTTCTTTCCAAATAAAAATGTAAATTGGACCTATCCATTTTATAGTTCCTTGGGGTTATCTTATACTAAAATGAAAGGTACATTTTCAAATATAATCAATTTAAAATCATATAAAGGAAAATTTGAAATCACTTGGATGAATAATATATAAATAATTCTGAATTAACTTGAACAGGATTCCAAGAAGTACCAACCTGCATTTCACTTTAATAGTATGGTAGGATAAATGTGTTTTTGTAACATGACAAAGCAACAACTAAAAAAACTACTGAGCATTCTCTGTTGGACACTATTCTAATATACATTTATGGAACAGGTTTTATAATTATTCCCATTTTAGAGAGAGGAAACTGAGGCACATTTCTCTTGAGTAAATTCTCCAGTGTCAAACAATGGTAATATGAGGGCCAAAATATGTCTCTAGATAGTCCAGGGACAAATCTTAACCACTTAATATTGTCTGATCTTCCAAAATGCTATTCCATGGCCTAGTGCACACATACAACTATGTTTAGCACTCACTTTTCCAATCCCTTGATATTATGGGAATCATAAAAGGGCTCTCTGGAAGTTCTTACTTTATTTTGGGCAGTAATTCACTAACCAACAGGATCATCTGTAATGGCATCAAACACTTAAGTTCTTCTTTTTATTTCCCTACCTTACTATTTTTCCATGGTACAGACTCAAATATTTCTCAACTTGAACTAAGTTGTGCTATTTGACAGTTATTCTTTAGAACTTAATAAATCAAAACTCAAGGGAAAAGTATGCATAGTGTGTCAAATTGAATGCCTTTGTTAATTGTATAGTAAAATAATACATTAGACCAATATATGGACTGTAGTGATGTAGTTAACATGTGGAACTTAATTTTTAAATAAATGCCAGTAGGCTATTATTACATCAGTTAGAAGCAAAAACTAGGGTCATTTTAGTTTAAATGTGGCTATTGAATTGGTTTTTGAAAGAAACCTCCACATGCAATTTGCTATCATTGATTCATATCTGCAATAATGTAAGAGAAAAATGCCTTATAAACAGCGCCTAAAAATCAAAATCCCATGTATTATACTTAAAATGATACCTAGTATATATTATCCAAAATTATTGTATTTAGTTTTAAATAGCACTATTCTTACTAGCAAGGAACATGAACAAATGTATTGGAAACTCTTTCCTTGAAAAGGTCACCATGTGAGTTGGTCTAATGAGCCAGGTTTCTGGTCCATAGGAAAGACACCCTCCAAACCAGTTCCATCAATTCAACCTTTAGAAAATTAAGTAGGACATTTCAATTCATCCATATCTAGTCCACTAGGCCTTTTAGCACCAGACTTGATTGCCAAATACATTTGGGAAAACACATCTAGTAGGAACTCTGTATAAAAATGGGGGAAAATGTGAAATGTTCATCTACTTGTGTTATAGTCAACTTCTCTTTTCTTTTTTTTTTTTTCAACTTTTCTTTTTTAAGTAGAATATTTCTCCAACTAAGGAAGGAAAATTATATAAAACTCAGGAAAAGTAACAGTGAAAATATCAATGTTCTATGGGAAATTAATTTATTCCCTTATTATATAATCCCTTTATGGACTAGTTTTTCATAGCGTAAGGCTGCGATGGCAGCTTCTGGATTCAAGTGTCACAAATATTTTTAAAAAGAAAAAGAAAGACATGCCAATATATTCTCATTCTGAATCTATTTACATTATGCATTGCAAATTTCTTTCAAAAATTTCTAACTCCTAGAGGTTCTAAATCAAAGACTGATAACCTAATCAGAATAGAAACAAATGGAATATATTAGTAGTGATGCTGCTATAACCACATTTAAAACAGAGTCCTATTGATTCTTTCTCCCTGTCCTCTGGTTCAAGCGAAACTTGTCTAGCTGTGAGCTGGACACTCACAGGCCATAATATAAAAATAGTGACTGAGACAAGGACTCTGAGTTACCCACTAATCCCTAGAACCAGGCCCTACATTCCCCAGTGCAGGCACTGAGACAGAATTTTAGGCAGGTGATCCATGTTCTCTGTAAGCTATGAAACTAATACAATTTGGGGGGTTCTCATTAAATAAAGATCTGAATAATAAGTACAAAATGTTGAACATATGACCACATTTATTTTGAATAATGGAAAATAGCAAAAGAATTATAAATTTTAAAAGGCAGGACTACAAATTGTCACAAAATGCATTAGAAACCATTGTCAAGTGCCTTCCTTCGGGGTTGAACAATTCTGTGTGAGAGGTCCAAAAGTTCAACTTCACTATTTCATAGAAAATCTGCCTTGAGGAGGGATGGTCTACTACTTGAGAAGGAAGAGCTATTTTACCTACACTGTAGAGAGGATTTCAGGAAACATCATAGAAGGAGGAATACACATGGTGTGCACGATCATTTGGCAAAATTTTAGTAAAATAACATACCACAAAAGTTTTATATTTTGAAATAAATTTATTCTTAGATGTAAATACATAAACATAGTCATTATTTTTTTAATTGTTAAAAAAAGTCTCCATTTGCTGCAATAATAGACTCGATTCAACTTCAGAATCTTGGAGTATGCTTTAATTAACTTTTCTTTATCCATGGACACCATAATGTTTTCAATCTTAGCTTGAACAGCCTCTTTATTGGAATGAGGTTGTTTATTAACTTCTTTCTCACAAATACCCCATATATAATAGTCTAAAGAATTTGCATCTGGTGAACTAGGCAGCCAGATTTCCTTTGATCAGAATTCAGGAACATTTGACACTGAGACATTCCTGACCTTTATGGGGTTCTCTGGGGTTCTCTGCTCATGCACCATCTTGTTGCAAGATAAAATGACCTCCACTTGCAACTTGCTTCATCCATGGTACAACTACTCTCAAAACATTGAGGTAAACATCCTGGATCTTCATTAATGATATCCTGGATTCTGTGTACAATATCTGGACTTGTGCAATCCTTGCATACCTTATGCATTTTCTTTGTTGGTGTGGCAACATCAGGATAGGCATCATACACCTTCTTCAGGTTGTCAACTGCATGTAAAGGGATGTTATAGAATTCCTCAATTTCCTCATCAGTTCGCCCTGCGTGCAGTCCAGAAATGGTTGCTCTAGCATCATATTCCTTTGACATGATGGTTGCTTTCAGAATTTAATACTTTATATCTGAAACAATGATGTTAAATCATAACCTTAGAAACAGTTTTTCAAAATTAATAAGAAGCAAGTGAAATAAGGTGATGCAAAGTTGTTGCCAATTGATCGTGCACACCCTGTAGGTCTTTGAAATGTATTTGGTTTCAAGACATGTAATGTTAGGACAAGGCTGTGAGTCGAGTTTATGTTTTCTTGATCGTTTGACCAGTTAATAATAGAAAGTCAACATTCTTCAAAAGGTTCCAAATAAAAACATGATTCAAAATGCTGCAAGCAAGTATATACTGCTTAGATTCTTTCAGTTATTCAGGAATGAATTACAAAGTCATTCTCTATGAGCTATTAGAAATAAAGAACTGTTGATAAAAGACATTAAAGGAAAATTGTGTGTAAGATGACAGCTGGAGTTCATTGAAACCTACCAGAAAACCATTACCAACAAATATGTCAACTAGTAAAAAATGGTATAATATTACTGGGGTGAAGATTTAGTAGACAAAGAAATGTTTCAAGAAGATAAATACTACGTTCCAATGAAATCTCAATTTCTGTGTCTTGTAGTTTAAATACTGTCAAAATTTGAGCTATTTTTTACTTCCTTACGAGCTTATTTTACACAATAACCTAAGTTACTCCTGATTATGTCCTTTTTCTCATACTAGGTCTAGACTCGATTTATGATGCATTTAAAATCTTTAAAAAACAACAACCTTTACTAATAATTTAATGAAAAGTATAGTTCTGGTGATCCATCCTACTATTTATGGTTAAAAAAATATTATGGTTCAACTTGGAACAAACCATAAGGGTTTCAGTAATAATTTACTAAAATTTTACTTTTAATGAACTGTCTGAACTTCCAGAAATTTGGGGAAAAGAATTCATTCTTTTTGTATGAAAAAGGAAAATATTTTTGTCATTATTGCTTGCTAAAAGACAACTCTAACATTGGGGGCTGTTTAAAGGATATTTTTATATACTTCATTTTCCTTTTCAGTTTATGTCCCTTTATGCCAAATTTATGTACTTCTTAATTTTTTTAATTTTATTTATTTTTTTAATTAATATATTTTATTTATTTTTCTATTACAGCCGTCCCAATTTTCCTATTTACCCCCCTCCACCCAGTACCCCATTCCCTCCAGGAATGTCCCCCTTAATCCATGTCCATGAGTCACGCATATAAGTTCTTTGGCTTCTCCATTTCCTTTGTTCTTCTTAACATTCCCCTGTCTATTCTGTAACTACCAATATGTACTTTTTTTTTTTTCTTTCACATCCAGACAACTCACCATTTAATTATTGCCTTCTATCAGCTTCTCAAATCATATTAATATAAAGTTTTCTTTCCATTAATTTATTGGTATATCTACAACATGTTTCAAAATTACTAAGCTTAATATTAGCTTACTTTATAGTATATTCTGCATTAAGTATCTCCCCCTTTAATGACTTTTAGTGAACAAGTATATAGTTTCTTTTTAATTTTTATCAGCTTTTCCTCATACTTTCATTTTCAAATAACTTATTTTATATAGTTGGTAAGTTGGTGATGTCTGTCTTCATAAATTATATATATATATTTTTCTTTGCCTTTACTCAGTATTGTCTTTCTCATCTACATCATTATGAAGAACATATTTTATAGTCTCATTCATGATTTTAGAGTTATCATTTTACTTAGTTCTTTCAGATTTTATTTCACAAATCTTGATGCTATTTTATCATGTATAAACTCATGCTTACATTATTATGTCAATCTTTGCTTCTTGCTTGAATTTTAATTACAATGTTTTTATATTAATAAATTGATAACATTAATTTTATTTGATTAACTTTATACTCTCATTTCAATCTTTGTATATTTTCAAACTGATTAAATTTTTTTTGAAATTTTACTTATTTTCAGAGAGAAGGGCAGGGAGGGAGGAAGAAAGGGAGAAAAACATCAATGTATGTTGCCTTTCACCTGCCTCCAGCTAAGGACCTGGCTGGAGACTTGACTGAGAATTGAGCCAGCAACCTTTGGGTTTGCAGGTTGGTGCCAATCCACTGAGCCACACCAGCCAGGACCACTGATCAATATTGTAAATAATATTCTCTATCTGTTAATAGCAGAACTAATGAATTTAAATTTACTGGCTTCTCTGACATTCTTAAAGTTAGTTATAAAACCTTATTTTGTATTGTCTATTTAACATGTCTCTTAACTTGATATTTCCTTTCTTAATCACATTGGGTTTACTGTTCTCTTCATTTCCATTTATCTCCTGCAACTTTGGATGCTGAGTATTTTACTCTTATTCTTTAGTACACATCCATCTACATGCACTTTATGGCTCACAAAGTACCCTCTGTGATTCTCTACATTCCCAGTCTGCCTTAAAACAGATCAGAGCCATTTGAGTGCAATAGCTGATGGACAATGAGAAGCTATTAATTTCTTTCAAGATGAGACCATTAAGAACCAGTGTACCTCTTTCCCTACAGTAATAACCTTGTAGGACATACTTGTATGTTCCAGAGGTACAGATTCTAGAGGGAGAAGAGCTACTTGACTTCCAGTAGATTTTCATAAATTACAAATAAATTCTTATTATTTACCTACTGATAGTACGAGGTTTGTCTATAGCAGCATTTAGCATCAGCTACTCTGACAGAAAAAAATAAGCAAATCTATATTTTGTCAGCAAAGTCTAAATGTAATTATTATCCCTGTCCATTTTCCTAGCACTAAAAGAACCTTGGAGTTTTCCCTAAAAGCTCCTTCACATACTACATGACTTTATAATTATGTCATCAAATTTTACTTGAAATATATATTATTTTAATATTTAATGCCTAATACATATTTGAATTTCTCTATATGTTTTAAAATCTTCCTTACCATGACTGCCTTCATATCAGTCCGACCTGCTGGCCTTATTTTCTTTCTTGCTAATTAAAACATTCAGCAGTTCATTCAGCACTGATTCGTGAAATTTCACCTGATTATGTGTATTTTAAAAATACTGTACGTGTTGAATGAGTTATACATGCAAAGTGTTTATAAGTTCTAGGATTAAATTTTCTGTTTTCTAATATTTTCTATGTGTTCTACGTATTTTCTGAGTTGTAGAGGTTTCTGTACAGGACAGGTTTGTCGTTTCTTGTCCAGGTTCCTGTAGAATTCACTGCTTTCAGGTCATTTTTTATTGATATCCAGCTCATCCTGCATCATTACTTTGTTATTACAGCTGTTTGGCCCAGCAGTCATTCATGGATCGAGATTTCCAAAGGCTGAGTGTGTTCCACCTATGCATCAGGGCAACCTGATTCTGTTTGTACTAAATCACCAAACTCTGTGTGTGTGCTCTTCTCGGCTCTAAATTTTAGAAAATAATAACAGTGACAGGTCCCCCCTGAGGCCTGAAGCCCTGGCACCTGCTACAACACCAGGCTGCAGGGTGTATATCCTTTCTCCTGTGCAGCACTCCCACTTTCTGCTTATGGCACACAGTGGTTTCCCTCGCAAGGCCTTGTGTTCCAACATTATGGTTCTTGTTTATTACAGCAGGTTGGTGTGTCCCGAAAGTATCGGCCACACACACTGTTTTAATTATACTAACACTGGCACGATAGACCTCGTAATGTTCCTACTATCCCACGCCTCTCCGTTGTATAAAAAAGAAGAAAAAAATGAGGACATGCTTCAATTACATTCAATGTGTATTTATCCCAACTTATTTCCAATTTTCTATGTAGAAAAAATTAATATCAAAACTAGAAAAGAAAAAAGAAAAAAAAAAAAAACTAGGTTATTTTCCCCTAATACATTTAATAAAAACTATAAAACACTAGGATATTTCCAAAGTTTTATTTAAAGGCTATTTAAAAACTCTAGGTGAGCCCTGGCTGGTGTGACTCAGTGGACTGAGTGCCAGCCTGTGACCAAAGGGTTCGATGCCCAGTCAAGGAATATACCTGGGTTGTGAGCCAGATCCCCAGTTAGGGGTACGTAAAAGGCGGCCACACATTGATATTTCTCTCCCTCTCTTTTTCCCTCTCTTCCCCTTTCTCTAAAAATAAGTTAATAAAATCTTTTTAAAAAACAATAATAAAATAAAAACTTTAGGTGAGAATTTAGGAATTACTTTTGGAAGAGTAGGTACACTAGACTGAGAACCTATAACAAATATACTACTTCACTGTTATTCCCAGATTCACGCAGTCCATTACATTTCTCACTTGTATCCAAGTTCTCAGAGAGATGACAACAAACTTATCAATGAGTCAAACAAGAAGCTTCACCAGGCTCCAGTTCTTTTCAGTGCAGGGTAATTCTGGTGGTGGCTTGTTTGGTCCTTTGGCAGTTTTATTTTTTGACTGCTTAGTGTATGTCCCTGAGGACCTGGAAGGAATAAGGGTTAGGCTGTCCAAGCCAGCCTGAGCCAGCAGGGTGACCCTGCTCTCTTTCGTCCATTTAGTTTGAGCAAAGGGAACTGGATTTCATTCTCCCTATGTGATCTGACTCTAACAAGAGATTCTTTGGCTTAAGGATATGGTTCTTGCTTTTGCATTTGTCCTGAATCTGTTGTTTCTTTATTCCTAGCTACAAAATGAGGAACAATATCCTCTTGTATAAGATTCTGTTTTCCTCCCAATTTCAGCATAAATGGTTATATTAAAAGATGGGTGGATGGATAAATGCAGTACATATCTGCTTTATTAGAATAAATTTGCTACACATATAACTGTGTTTGTGATTATAGGTGAATGTGAACAAAAGTACAACCAGGATCTTTTAGTACCAACACTCAATAATGAATACTGATTATTTTCATTTTTATTATTGCTTTTCATTTTGTACAGCCCTTCCCCAATTCCTTTATCAAATCCAGTGATAATATGAGCACTGACTGACTTAGAATTATAACTCATGGCTCATGAGAGCTGAAAATTTGTTATTAGCAGTTTTCTTTCACTTGGACCAATTCTACAAGCCTCTACAAGTTTCACCCATCATATTTTATTCTTTTTATATGTGTTCTTTTGTTCTTTCAACATATCTTTGCTGGCTTTCTTATTATTTTTTTCTAGATACAAATACAAACATATACTCCCAAAAATAACCTCATGGAAGAGGCTGCCAAAATCACTGTCAGAATTCCTTATACTTGCAAAAGTGCAATAGTATTGTTAGTTCCTTTGCTGCAGGCAGTCTGAAATACGTAGACAGAAATTTTAGTTTGCAGTGAAGAGTTTGTTGTAGTAAGAATTGAAAAGCCATTTTGTTTTAGTTCAAAGGAAGTTTCTCTGAAATGCTGAAAGACTCACTCACCAATTCTCCATTTTTAGCAAAAAGCATGCTACCGGTCTGCAGAAAACATTTAGGAGTCTATGTTTCATCATCAAACACATGTGCTGCAGTTAAAGCCTACTGTTCCTCCACAGTGTAGAATGTTTGTGGCAGGGTGGGGAGAGAGTAGCATTCTTTAGACACGAGGAAAATACAGTTCGTGGGAAGAAAACTTTTACAGGCAGAAAGTTTTAAGAAACAATCAATGTCAGATGACACAGCAGTTGTGATTTTTTGTTTGGAGCAAATCTCTGTGGCATTCATTAAACTGTCTCAATGTACATAACTAGATTAAGTGAATTTCCATACCCTGGGATGTATAGATTTCAATAGGGCCACCTGACAATTTCCATAGGCCAGTCAGTATAGCACATGTCCCAAATACAGAATTGTATACTGTTATATATTCAAGCCAAATCTCATCCATACACAAGCTGGTTTCTACTTTCTTCTAGAAATGCTTTTATCTCCTCCTGAGTTAAAATAATGTATAGAGTTCACAATAATGTATCATTATAATAATTATCACCTATGTTTATTAAGTGTTTTCATCATTTCATATATTTTTTATGTTTTTAAGGCTGTATTCATAAAAAGCCTAATACATCAATAGTCCTGCTACATTTTAAACATTTAAAAAAACAGCAGCTCCTTCCCTATTTCTTTCCTTCTAGCATCTTGGAATGTCAAGGCAACCACTTACATTTTCAGTTGTATGCTTTTGAATTTGCCTTAATATGTTAAAATAACATCACTCTGTAGATATTTATTAAGATCTAGAAGTTTTTTCTTCCAAAATGGATAATCAAAATTTAATCACCACATCTTTGACTATATTACACACAAATACTTTTCTTTTTTCTAATCTAGGTATCTACTATAACTATATTATATATAATCTCCATTATAATACTAATCAATATTTATCATATGTAGTATTAGCATGTAGCTTATCTACAATGGACTGAGATACAGTATTTTTATTACATTTCACATGTGCACTATATTGTTATGTGAAGTTATTTTTCATTTTCTTAGATTTCTATGTGCATCCTATAAAAAGTACCAATCTCTAGTCATCTGCCAGTGACACTGGTTTTGTAGAGCTAGCCCTCCCACGCCTTGGCCCTGGTCTAATCTGGACCAATTGCTCTTCCGGCCTGGGGTACCTACCCCCAGATAACTGAGATCTAACACTCTTCTTATTTCATCACTTTGTGCTGTTGGGTCACTCATCTGTTTCCTTCCTTCCCATCATCTTCTTTCTAATATAGTATATGCTCCATGAATTCTTAAAAGTTAATATACAGGAATCTTCTATTTGAGAAGGTCTAAGCTTTCATGTGTTTTCTCCTAATTTTAGATTTGAAAAATAATTCCAGTGAGAGTTCTAGTTGAAAAATATAAAGGTATTACTCCATTTTGTCCTGTTTCCAGTATCATTTATTGCTAAGAAACTTGATAGTATTCGAATTTATAATGATTTGCATCTATTTTTTCTTTCTGTTTAAGATTTTAGAATTTTCTCTTTGTGCTCAGCAATCTGCTCTTTCATGATAATATACATGCACAATTTGGGCATTCTCCATTGTGAATGCTTGGAAGCCATTTCTACAAAGACACTTGAATCTTCATTTTGTAAATTCCAATGTTGTTTTCGCTGGAAATCTATTTTTCCATTATGTTTGTCCTTAAATATTTTCTTTTTATAGTTGTTATAAAATTACACTTAAAGAAATTATATATATATATATAATTTAATATATGTATATTTGCCATTTAAGAAATTAGCTTTCATGCCCATTCTAATGTTTAATCAGTAATTCAATGAGTTGTATTAACTGGCCAGTAAGTATTTTATATTCTGGACCCTGGCCTCAAGGAACATATTATCTAGAGTAACATGGCTAATGCTTAAAAATATACAGAACAATATTCCATATATTAATCAGGTAAAATAAGGTAACTGCAGTTCAGGAAAAAGAAAAATGAATGTGAATCAAATATTTAGAGGCTTCAAAGAAAATGTAGGCCTTGCACTGATTTTCAAAAAATGAAACATATTTGGTGCTTGCTAGATTGAAGAAGAAATCAATAATGGTAAAGAACATTTATAGAATGCTTAATCACAACCAGGGAATATAATACAATCTTACAAAGATTGTCTCATCTCCTCCTCAAAATCAATATGTATATTGGCTAGTTACAGTATTTCCTGGATTTTCATGAATGAGAAAATGCGACTGGGTGAATTACTTCACTTGAATGATATCAGACAGCTAATCAAAAGTTGAACAGAAACTCAATCCCAATCATCTGACTTCAAAACTATGTTCTTCAGCATTAGATTAGGCTGCTATTTGTATAGACACAGCTTAAATTTAAATATGTATTTGAATTTGATGTAAGCATTTTCAGTAACTGTTTTAGAAAGTCAAATTTTAATTGTAACCATGACAAGAAAATATAGACTTGTTCATGATATAGCCTAGTAAAAAAGATACTTAACTTTTTCTTGTTATAATTTGGTCTATTGAGATGGTGGGAAAAGCTAAAGTTTTAAGCTGAAGGTAAACACATCAAAAAGCAATGGCTTTTTGACTACTTGTTAACATGGGCTACTTAGACATGGCAACTGAGACTTGGTTGGTGTACTCAACAAACATACTGAAATGAAAATACCATTGAATGTTACTGATTTTATCCCAGTAAGAAAAAATTCTTAGTAAGAATCCAACAAATATAAACAAAACACAGTAACACATATTAGAAATAAATGTGTAGAATCTATTGCCAATAATACCTTACCCTGAATATAAATGCATTAAGGTTCTACCAAGGCACATTCTATTGTGTTGTACTCGCTTCAAAACACAGCAAGTTAATATATTAGCAGTCTGATGCAACGAAACTAGGCTCTCAGGCATGTAATGATGACTATTTGCATTAATTAGTAATAAATGGCATCCATAATACCAAGAAATATTCTTTACCTACTTTGACACAGTAACTTCTGGGCACATTTATTTGGTGCCTATAAATTTTAAATTGAAAACAAACTTTCTGTGCTTAAAGAGTAAAAGATCAGTGTAATCAAAAGTAGAGAATTCAACACTTAGATCCCTAGTCTGCCACTAACTCTGTCTGTAGTCTGGGCAATTGACTTCTCTACGGCTCTCAGTTCCCTTGGCCACAAAAGAAGAGAGTCAGACTAGGTTGTAATGTGTTTTCTAACCTCATATTCCATGAGTCCAAAATAGAGTTTCATGGAGTTCTATTTTGAAATTAATTTGCAAATCCACCTATCCCCTTGGGTATATAATTCAGCTATAAATCCTATGATTTCTATTCTCCTTGAGTAATGATGTACTTATCTAAATTAAGAACATTAAGTTTTAAAAACTGTCAGGCCCAAAGGTCACTGGTTGGATTCCCAGCTAGGTCACATAACCAGATTGCAAGCCAGGTCTCCTGTCAGGTCCATAGCTAGAGGCAGGTGAAAGGCAACCATACATTGATGTTTCTCTTTCTCTCACCCTCCCTCCTTTCCCCTCTCTCTAAAAATAATACATACATACATAAATACTGTCAGAAAACAAGTCCATTCAAAAACCTAATGGCAAAAGTAGTGCTTCACATAAATATTTGCATCTGACCCCCTTAAAAAAATTTCAAACAGTAATGTAAATCTTCTGACCATTTGCAGTTATTTCCAACTTTTTGTGCTAAATTTAACCGGAAAGCCAGTCATTTTTGCATTTTGTATATGTGCTTTAAATGCTGTTTTGTTATCATCATTGACATTATTATTATACAACTATCTGCCTATAAATTGAGCTCATTCAAGTTATGAAAAGCAATCACCATGAAGTCCATTTGACCTGACAGTACTCCTGGTCAAATAACCAGCCCACTTTTTTTTTCTGTCAGAAATGAGTCATTTCACTTCATTGTACAGTGGCTTTCATTTCAATACAAGCCTCCTGATATCTCACTTCTGAATTCATATTCTAAGGTAGATAGATAGATAAAGGGAGTCAGGCAGACAGGTAGATATGGTTCAGGGAGTTTCGTTATTACTGATTCTCAGTTTTGTACTTTTTTTTTTCTTTTTCTTTTTTTGGTAAAGACATGTTGCTTTGCTGCCAAGAGCCTCCTTCAGGGGCTACACATTTCTTATATGTTTCCAGCTGGTACCCAAGAATATGGATAGGGCTAGTAGGATTCTGGAAGGCTGGTCAATTTTCAGTTGATAACCTCGTAGAATGGCAATTATGTGAAGTGTGGAGATGGGAGCAGAAGGAGGACATATAGATGGCTAACAGACATATGAAAAAAAAAAACACAATGAGACATTACCTCACAGCTGTCAGAATGGCTATCACCAATACGTCAACAAACAACAAGCACTGCTGAGGATGTAGACAAAGGGGAACTCCAGCACTGTTGGTGGGGATGCAGAGTGGTGCAGGCACTATGGAAAGCAGTATGAAGATACATCAAAAAATTTCAAAAATGGGTCTGCCTTTTCACCCAGCTATCCCACTTCTGGGAATACATCCAAAGAAACACTAATTCAAAAAAACACTGCAGTGCTATCTACAATTGTCCCAATATGGAAGCTGCCCACGTAGATAAAACAGCCATGGGACATATACTCAGCAGAATACTACTTGGCTGAAAAAAAAAAAAAAAAAAGAGGAGGAGGAGGAGGAGAAGGAGGAAAGAGAAAAAAGGAAAGAAGAAAGATGAAATTTTACCCTTTAAGACAGCATAAGATCAACCTGGAGAATATTATGCTGAGTGAAATAGCCAGAGAAAGACAAATACCATATGATTTCATTCACATGTAGAATCTAATGAGCAAACTGAACTAACAAGCAGAATAGAGAGAGACTCATAGATAGAGGGCAGGATGACAGCTTTGGGAGAGGGGCTAGGGATTAGAGGGATCCAGCAAAAGTATAAAAGATTCGGACATGAGCAACAGTGTGGTGACTACAGCAGTAAGATAATGACTATACATGGTAATGGGGAAAACTACAATACAAATTAGAATAAAATAAATTCTACCAGGGAAAAAAGAAAGAAGCTTCAGAGCCTTCAGTAGATCTGAACTTCAGAACTCTTATCAGTTTGAGAGAGAAGTATATCAGGACGATGAAGACACCCTGTAGACAAGTGTGTTAGATGTATGCTGTAGAGTCTCTGGAGAATCTTTGTAACCCTCAGGAACAAGCACACGTGGGGTTGAAGACATCTACTATGAAGCACAATGCATTCTTCATCCTAACAAAATTGCTTTGCCTGTTGACAAGGTCAGGAATTACAGGGTGAAAATAAATAAATAAGAGTTTATTCAAGAAGACTTTAATGCATCAACGCAGTCCCTTTAGTCTCTCAGGCCAGGAAAAAGGAGATGTGGTATTTGTCTACAGTGATGTGATTCAGCTGAATTTGATTAAACTACTTGAAGGGAACTGTCAGCATTTCTGTGAAACTAATCTGAAATATTCCATTTCAGTAAATGTGTTTAATTGGGTTGGGGCCTCAGGGCATATTTTATCAGACTTCTAGTGCTCCATGGCTAATGCCCTGTCCTGGAGTTTCAAGAATCTGTCTTTCTCATACTATTTGATCTTTTTTTTTAATTTCTCAAAGCAGCAGCTTAGAAGTCATGAACACACATAAAACTAGCAGCCATAAATCACACTAACATTTCATTAATTTAATCAATACTGATTTAAATTATTATAGAGAGATTTATATTCAGAGCTTTGTGTGCATGTGTGCATAGAGGGAAAGGGAGAGAGGAAAAAGTAAGGGATAGAGTAAAACAGAGGAAAAAATTTTAATTTTTAAATAAAACTAAAAGCCATCTAATTGGTTCATGACTCCAGAGTTATTAGATTTTTTTTTTTTTTTTATCCCTTATCTGTTTACCCTGGTGAGTATTCCCTTACTTTCCATTTCTCTGTCTCTTTTCTATAGATTGATGAAGTCATAGAAGCATTATTTTATACCTATAAAATATATGCATTCAAAATTTCAGAAACATTAATATATACTTTAAATAATAATTAAAGTTTAAACAGAATATTTGGTTATTTAAAATGGACATGTGCAGAAGAAACCAGCTAATGTCTCAGTATCCTTTATGTAATCACACACTAACTGCATTAAGAACTAAAAGTCACATTCTTCACAATAACAATGTATCTAATAATCAATGTAAGTGGAGAATTACATGCCAGAAATATTGAAAGAGTACAAAGCTATACAGAATATGAATTCAAACTGAATTACTAGCACGTAATTTTCAAGGTTCTAGGATAAGATAGAGGGAGAAGCTACCTACACAGGTATGTAAAGAAGTAATGTAGAAAAAAATATACAAATCTTGTGTAATGCATATTGTGCTTCAGTCTTAAAAGTACATTGATAATGATGGTCAAGGTTTTGAATTTATATTTTTATAGTGCTTATCTCAATATCATTAGCATTTTTATTACAGATATATGTTTTTGGTTTCTAATATTTGCATCATTTTCCCCTGAAATGCAATGCATAATTAATTCAAAATATGAAATAGTATCTCTTTTTACTATTAATAGTATATGGTCAATAATTCTACCACTGAATTCATTTTTTTAAATATCTTTTGTTTTTAAGATTTTATGTATTATTTTTAGAGAGAATGGAAGGGAGATAGGCAGAGAAGGAGAGAAACATCAATGTATGGTTGCCTTTCACCTCCAGTTACAGACCTGGCTGGAGACCTGGCTTGCAACATGGTTATGTGCCCTGGCTGGGAATCGAAGCAGTGACCTTTAGGTCTGTAGGCCAGCACTTTATCCACTGTGCCACCAGCCAGTTCTGAATAAATTTTTTTCTTTATAGATTTGTATTTATTTATCTTCAGAGAGAAGGGAAGAAAGGGAAAGAAAGAGAGAGAAAAACACTGATGTGGGAGAGATACATCAATTGGTTGCCTCTCACACATCCCTAACTGGGAATCTGCCCCACACACCAGATATGTGTCCTGACCAGGAATCAAAACAGCAATCTTTTGATTCAAATGCCAATGCTCAATCCACTGAACCACACCAGGCTAAGGCCAAAGAAAGTTTTTATTTAATGACATTTTATTAAAAGAAAAAAAAAGTATTGTTGTATTGCTCTAAAGTGAACTTTTAATACTTTGTACATTTCCCTCATTTTATCAAGAGAAAAAAAATGTTCCCATGATATAAACTATTCATAAGTCTCGGTGCTGTTCCACAACAAAAGACTCCCCAAGCAGCAGAGGTATAAAGGACTGCCTGTCCTTCCACACACCCAGGGACTGACTCATCCACTCAAGGCTCACTGACTTTAATGGACTTTCATTCTCCATTTGCCTGTCAATTGTTTTCACCTGTCACAGCAAGATTTTCTTTTAATAAATTCCTTCACTGCATGGATGAAAAATGAATACAAACATTAGATTTTGTTAGAATAATGAAAATTTCAAAATAATCCCTGAGATTATACTAATGATGTTTCTTTGATCTTTTTTTTTTAAAAAAACAAGGTCTGAGGTGCACATGACCATGGAGTCTATGCACAGAATGACTTTTCCTTGTTTTATATCTCTACTATCTCCTGATTGTCTAATAGTGGCAAGAAAATCATACTCGTATCTTACTCAGATGAAGAAATCTATCCGTTCAGAAAGAGTAGAATAAAAATGACTCGAGCTCCAGGAAGGTATTGCATTTCGCTTCCTTACTTCAGAACTGGACGGTCATGCACCCTCAGCCATACTAAGGCGACTTACTGAGTGTATGGCCCAGCATGTGACCAGGAGTTTGCTGTGGTGGTCACGTTCCTGGAGTAGTCCTTTTTTCCTACTTATTGCCTGTCTGGGAACTAAATCTTCCTAAGAAGAAACAATATACACTTAAACTATCCACCGACTTCTCTATCTGTATAGCACTTCGCTGCAGGGAGAAGGTCGGCTCCATAGGTTATATGCAAAAGGTTACTTCCCTGGCCCGTTACTGACTGAGCCTCCAGTAGTGGGGTGTCCCAGATGCATGGACACTGAGAAAAAAGGCTAACAAGCTCTGATTCAGCCCTGATTTTCGGGGGGGTTCAGGATACTTTTCCAGGTATCCTTGAAATCATGTCACAGGGTGTGGTTCCTTGGGTGGGCTTCTAAAACAAACATTCATTCTATCTTCACCCTTACTTGTAAGAGAGCCTTTGCACCCTTCACCATTTTATTTGAAAAAAAGTTATCCCCTCGGTAATATTAACAGCTTTTCTCAGGGCTAAAAGGTGCAATTAATTGTAAGATTAACTTCTGATTGTACTGATGATACTGGGTAATGCAAACTCAGTATTTCTTTCCTTCTAGGCACTTACATCTAAACCAGGAGAACACAATAGATAGGTACACAGATGATAGAGACATACATTGAGTGGGTAATGGCAAGTACAGTGGAACTTTCATGTTTGTAATTTCTAAAATGTGATCCTTAGCATTACAAAACACATTAAGAAGGTTTAGTTCTACTGGATTTTGAAGAGTTAATACAAATTTCAAAATATGTCAATAGCTTATATATTTAAGTTTTTTGTATTAACTCTTCAAAATTCAGTATGTACTTTAAATATTTGTAAAAATATGTGTGTAAATGTATTTGTGCATGTGTTTGGTAATACGGCAATTGATATGAGTTTAAAAAAGGAATTCTTTAAACAAATGAATTAATTTAAGCATTCTGCAATAATGAAAAGAAAAATTTGTACTATTATGATTTGAAAGGCTGACGGAAGGAAATAATTAAAAGGTGAATGGTCTGGATGTGAAAGGAAAAAGGGAAGTACACATTGGTGATTACAGAATAGATGGGAATCTTAAGAAAAATAAGTATAGGAAATGGAGAAGCCATAAAATTATATGCATGACACATGGACATGAACAAAGGGGGATATTGCTGGAGGGAATGGGAGGTACTGGGTGGATGGGAGGGGAGGGGAAAAGTTGGTACAACTGTAACAGCGAAATATATTTAAAAAATAAAAACAACCCTGGCTGGTAGCACACTGGATAAGGCACCGGTCTGCGAACCCAAAGGTCACTGGTTCGATTCCCAGCCCAGGTTGCAAGCCAGGTCTCCAGCCAGGTCCGTAGCTAGAGGCAGGTGCACGGCAACCATACATTGATGTTTCTCTCTCTCTCTGCCTCTCTCCCTTCCTCTCTCTGCAAATAATAAATAAAATCTTTTAAAATAAAAAATAAAAATATTTAGAAAATAGAAAAGGTTTATTCCTGAAAGTCTCTTTGTAAATACACCAAAAAACTAATTCAATTTATTTATTTGAGTAAGTAAAGTAAAAAGACAAAAAGTATTAAAGTAAAAAAAAAAAGGGGGAGACTTAATTGGAAGACAAAAGGTAAGAATGAGGTGGAACCCAGATTCATTATTTTAAAATAAGGCTTGGATAATAAATCTGATTGTTCCCAGAGCAGAACCCAGCACTAAGAACTATGTAAGCAAAATAAAGTGCCAGTTGAAAAATGTTCTGTTATCATTGAGTTACTGCTTAAATCCATGTGTTAATAGTTGACTTTAAAAATAATCTGCATTTTGTATAATAAAATATCAAAACCAGAGAGTACTTTCGATTTTATTCTTCCTCACAAGAGGCCATTAGGCTAACTCATAAACCATGCATTTCCATGACAACCCTTTGCAGAAAATATAAACTGATGATTGGATTACCATTTATTTTCAGCCCAGCCTAAAATGTGAACAGATGGCAGACTTACCACCACTGTGATTCTAATAGGTACATTGACTTTCAGTAATTTAACAAAGGATGACACAGTTTAAAGGAGGTTTTGTTGCACAGTTTTCGTACAACACACGTATGGTGTGTTTATTTTTTAGGAAATCAAGGATGTGGCCACAAAATCAATGTCCCATCATTTAGTAATTCTTACAATGTATACAAGACGTTTGGAACAGCAGTAACGTGCTTGGCTTATCAAGGGGCAGACTGGATTTTGGACCCATCTACTTCTGTTTATAGGCATTAAAGCCTGCTCTTGGAGAAAAAAGATATTGCTTTGGACTTTTCACCAAGACCTGTTAAACAACTTGAAGTATTAAGAAGTTATTTCTAAATATTCATAACCTGCCTATAACTGATATTGTACAGGCCCCATACATACAATAGCTCTACTGTGGCGAAACTAGTTGATGGTATTACATGCTATTTTGCTGACAAAGATACATTGCTTGTGAGTCATCCAAAGGCTCACTGTATCCTCGGGACTCTATCCGGAAACACAGACATTTCATACAGCTGATGCTGCAGACAGGATATTTAGTAATTAATATTTTTCACTCAAATTGAGGAGTAGACATTACTATACAATATTTTAACTTCTGATTATGGCATACATTTTTTTAAGGTACTTTCATGGCTAAAATAAAGTTTTTAAATCTTTTGGGTAAGAAAAAACACTTCGGAGTAAATTACTTTATAGGCAGTCTTCGCATATTTTGAAGTAGGTTTTGTACCGTGACACCCATGATAAGGTCTGCTATTAAGCTTCCTTTAATGTATTACATAAACATGGCGAACTTCTGTTAACATATTCGTAATTTAACTGTATATAGGTGTCCATATTCTGAAACATTAGGGTGTCCATACAAGGTCAGTAATTATTCACTTGTTTCATTTTGCAGCCTAATCATACAACTACAAGAACCACACATAATTTCCAGGGACCTATACTGTTTGCAGATGAGAACACACTATAAAAAAGAGTATTTGGGGATAACAGAAAATGCAAAACATTATAATCATCTAAGTTATTGTATTCTTTTCTTCCCCACTACGTCCATCTCTTTTACTCATGGACTCCAGCATCTTTTTTTCTAGCCAGGAAATATCTTTTCTTTATTTTCATCTTGTCTTTCCTTCTATCGTCTAGTTCAATGTACAATTCAATATATACTCCCAAACTCTTCTTCTCATTAAACTTTTAGTCCATATTATATAGTCTAATTGGATTTAAGACACTGAGCTTTTGTATAATGTGGGCTTAGTAGTCAAAAAAATGTTTTAACCTCCTTTTTATTTATACATGTTTCTGAGACTTTAGAATAATGCAAAGAAACATGAGACCACACATGTTAGTGAAATTATAAATAAAGACTCAGTGGGTATGGCAATGCAGTCAGTAATAAAGGTGAGTATAGTTCCTCTTTTGGTTAGCACTATGTGTCAAGACATCTCTAACTGACTTCACTAGAATCTATTTATAAGAATCTTTCAAAGATGCATATAGCTTCTTTCTCCCCCTATTCTTTTTCACTTTTATATATAGGGTAGCCATGTAACTTTTTTGGAAACCAAGCCCAATATTAAATTATTTGAAAGCATCTAAATGAATCTGGTCTCTTCAATTTGCAGTTAAGAAAATTGAGACAGAGAAAAAGAAACTTGACCAAAAGAAGGCACAAACTATTTGAATACAATGATTTTAATGAATTTAATGTTGTTGCTACCAAGGTTCCTCTTTTCCTTGAATACATAGCAGAACAGGTTTACTATACTGGGCTTTTAATGTATATTTGCCTCTCCTCAGTCCTGAATGTTTCTTAAAAGATACCTTTGTCATTTATAGCAGATGTTTCATCCTCAGCATTATTGCTATCTGTGGTAGTATAATGCTCTGCTGGATTTAGGGGGAAGAGGGGCTATCTTATGTGTTGTAGAGTACTGAGAATCATTCCTGGCCACTCTAACCACTAGCTGCCAACCATGCCTCCCAAAACCAGTTGTGATGACCAAAAATTCTCCAGATAGCAGATTCCCTGGAAACCAAAACTGAGAGTCACTACTTCATAGATTACTTAAAACTAGTTCACATATTACCCAGATAGATTCTACTTTCCATCTTATTTCAAGATGTTATTCTCTGAAACCATTTTATATACAACCTGAGTTTTAACAAGGTTTCAGTAGTCAAATTCTTGTTCTTCTAATTTTCTACTTCTAATATAAGCAAGAAAATCTTATTCATTGATTAAAATGATTAAAATATGAGTATGCTACATTGATTGATACCAGAGGAGATTTACAACTAAGTAAGTTGAAAGAGTTTTAGTAAACATACCAACTTGTTTGGTTGTCTTGGTTGTATTACTTGATGGTGTTGGAGGGAATGGAGTGAGAGATATGCCTTGTAGTTGTCTGTGACAACTGAATTTGGCAGTGATTCAAAACTCAATGATTCTACAGGTACTAGACAAACCCTCTAACATGAAGGTGAGATGTATTGGTCATAGTGCAGAGATGATAACAGATACCACCCTGAAGATTTCAAGAATGCTCTTTACTATAGGGGATTTCATATAGAAGGACTTTCATAGACCTTTGCAACATCTGATTTAAAAATATTGCTTCTGGATAATCAATTATTTGGTTAAGCCATGTTAATAACTCCCTGACTACCGTTCTTTTGTTCTAAAGCTCATTATTTTTCCAGAAGAAATGATATAATGGATATTGTTAAATACACTCAATACACTCATTTCAAGAAATTCCATAGGTGCTAGGATGTAAGTGCTGGCAGAAGTGTTTATGGCAGAAAAGGCAAATCCATGTCAATAATGAGTATATCTACTAGTAAAAACAAACTGCTTTCCCCTTCATGATCCAAAGAGTCTAATATATTAAGCTGCCTTCAAATGCATGACTGGTCCCACTAAGCTTGATGACATATTGAGGGTTCATGGTAGTTTTCTACAGCTGGTAGGGTGGGCACCAAGCAGTGGCAAGAGGCGAATTAGCCTCAGTGAAGGGAAGCCCATATTGTTTTAGCTCAAGCACAATTTCTTCACCCTCATTGCCACGAAGACTTTGTAGATGAGCTCACTGAACAAGAAACCAAGTGTTGAAGAAAGAGGCTGATGCAAACAGCACGGGTCAACTGCATTGTGAGCACCTCCTCAGTAATGAGTGCCATTTAGAGATGAGTTATACTTGTAGCATAATCACAAAATGTTAGTGGTGCTGATTCTGTAACTTGTGCTACAATTTTATAGAGTTGTGCTTCTTCTTTTACCCTAAACTCAGTCAGAAGTTGTGAGGAAGCCTCAGTCTTTATAATCATCTTTCTTACCAAAAAAGTCAATGGTAGCAATCAATTAATGTCTCAAAATTTCACCTTCAATTAGAACCCCAACCCAAGAAAAAATATAAGGAAAAACAAATTTTAAAAATACCCACACAATTTAAGTAACTGTTCTATTACTGTATACATTTAAATTACCCCATTTTCCACCAGCAGTTACATTATTATCATTTTCAAGGTTAGTCAAGCAAATTGTCATTAGCCACCCAAATTGTCATTTTTGAAAAGCAATTTCCTGGTATTATATCCTGTAATAAGTGCAACATCAATCAGATTTCTAGCTATTCCAAACAGAGGCAGATTTAGGGCAGGGAACAAAATGCAAACATCCCATGATTAAAAGAATTTTAAAAAGAGAGAAAGTGAGAACTTAAAAAATAAAGCTTAGGGAGGAGAAGGTCATTTGAATCCCTGGACTTGAACCAACCAGTCTAAACTAACTTCAGTGTAACTGACATTACTTCATGGTCAGTGTTGAAACTACTGGAGAGGTGTGAACAGCCAGTGTCTGAATCCTGAAATGGGACTAGCGCTTCACAAGCAAAATGGATTTTTTTTTTCTGACACATCTTATGTTGTTAAACCTCATAGGAGGCTAGCTGGAAGTGAACTGGAAAATGTAGTCTTCAGTCCTCCAGTCCCTGAAAATTCCAGCAAATAAGTGAAAAGGATCTATAGTCAAATGAAAAAGAATTTGACAAATAGGTAAATAGCCAGTAAATAGCCAAGTAACTAGAATCATCTAGATGTTAACATTTCATATATGTCTTAGCAGGATAATTGGTAAGTTTCCTGGAAGGCCAATTGGTCAGCATGCAAAAGTTCGACCTTGGGCCAACAGAACATGCATGATGTGGTTTGTGAAGAAGATGACCATGCATCATGATAAGCAATGTCCAATAACCCTGCTGTCCCCAAAGTAAATTATTCAGAAGGACTGAATTTAAAGACAACAGGATTTTGGCTTAAACAAAAACCTGGAGAAGTAAAAGAGAATCTCCATGAAAAACAAGTCATGAATTCTTATTTTTTAAATCTAAAATAAGTCATTTTGATTATAATTTATAAATATACTTTCTTGTGAATAAAGGTAAGCATGTAAAAATTCAACAGCCAATTTACAACTTTGTTTCTACCAAGTTCTGAGATGTGCATGTATAGCGAGAAAAACATCTTAATTAGGTTACATCTGTTTGAATTAAGTCCTTCATGGTACATGCCACTCGTAGGTGAGCACAGCTGTCTCTCTCCACCAAGGAACATTTGTAATGAAATTGCTGTTGGCTACACCATCAAATTCCCATAAGAAGGAAAAGTATGGATCAAAAACATTTCAACACAATAAAAAGGTGATGAGAAAGTTTTACAAATACAGCAGTAATACTAAATTCCAATCTGTTCTGAGTAGAGGATGCTTATGAAACATCATCTCCTGAGTTGAGGTTTACCTAAAAATATTATATCTAAACATTAATTTTAATAGTATAAGCTCTGTAAGAGAGTGTAGAGATCCACAAGATTAAATAAAGGATCCAGCTAATATACTAGTCATCTACTCTTTGATATTTGGAAGTACCTTGTTTAATTTCACTCTGTTGCATCTTCTAGAAAGGTAATTCTCCTGGATAAGAAAGCTTGTACATGATATAAAAGTAAGGTGAGGTTCCATATATACCAGCATATAGTCCACAATAGAACTTGGCTTCCACTAAATTCTGATACATGTGGCAAGGTAATAAATGTCTCAGAATTCTCACTATTTGGATATTTCTGCATGTGGAAAATTATCAGAATTCTAAAATAAATATATCATGTCATAAAAGTCTTTAAAACATGTATTAACTCTTATAACTGTGTTCTTAGGTAGGGCAAGATACTAGAAAGTAGGATCACAAGTTTGCAACTTGAGTTATTTGAACACTACACATTAGCTTGGAGCATATCTTATTTGAAATTAAAAATAAATAACTTGTTTAATGTTAATTAGAAGTTGGGGGGAAAGAAAGATATATCTGTCCATGGAGATAAAACTATTAGCCAGCTATTCCACTGATTCTTAAATATTCTTGGCATTTAAGATTTGTGCTTTATGGAATGGCCCATTCAAATATGACAGTATCTTAGTGCAATGATTCAAGCTCTTAAGGAAAAAGAATCATAAATAGGAACTACACAAAGTTAAACAATATTTAAGTTTTTCCCATTGTCTTCAAAATTACACAAACAAGCATTATTTGTTTGCCAACACCCTTTTGACACAGTATGCAAAAATACCTACATAAAAACTTGATGTCAAGAAAGTGTACAATCAGCCCAAAATTACAACAAAACATTACAAAAATAGAAAAGAACTAGTAGCCAGGATAACTGGTTTCTGATACTAAATTTAAATGATTCATTTAATCTTTCTGGGTTTCAGTTTTCTCATATGTAAAAGGAAATGGGTGGACTGGGAGTCAAATAATCAGCATAAACATTAGTCAAGTCTTGAGAAAGTTGAAAGGGTAATCATAGGCGTTAGAATGATATTGCACAGTCAGGATATGGGGCTGACATTAGAGACTGAGTTTTCTGGTCACTGTCAGTGCAGACAGGACCACAGAAGTGAAGAGTCAGTCACCTCTAGGCATGCACAATAAGAACACAAGGTGGAAAGCCCTTTAAAAATGATCCACCCTCCAAGACTAGTGCAACATGTTTTGTATTAATGATGAAATCTGACAAACAAAACTGGAGGTAAATAATCAATGATGTTCCTTATTTCAAATACAGAGCACAATGGGGAATAACAGCACTGTGTGGAGCAATTACTAAGAATATTAAAGAGCTAAGCATGGCTTGGCTCATAGCCCAACAAAAATTCAGTTAAGGAATTTAAATAAAATATTCCCTCGTAGCCCATTTACAACCTTTTGACTACCAACATGGAGATAAATATGTGTATTATCATTTGGGAGACAGAGAAAAGTCACAAAATAACCTTGATCCTAAAGTAAATAAAAATTCAATTACAATGTGACTTGTTATTTAATAATCTTTCATAAGGAGCCATATTTTAGCCTGAAGGTATTCAAATATTTATGAAGATTTCCATGAAATTTTAAGTCAGTCAATTTATAAATATAGGCTCTTTTTTCAATAAAGTATAAAGAGACAACTGCTATATCTTCCAGCTTATATTGTATAGTCTATTTCTAGGAAGCTCCTTTTGGCATTTTTACACAGAAATATATTTAACACTGTCCTAAAATAACTGTTAATCGCCTCTTTTTTGTCATATGACAGTAAAAGGAAAATTCATAATTATGAGAGCATATGCTCTGTGCGTATATGTAACATGATATATTTAATGAATTCTGTTGCCAACTTTTGATAAGCAATTTACATTAGTTTTAATTTCAACTAAACATATTTGCTAAGTGTCAACTTTATGCAAAATAACATAGAAAAATAACATAGATACAAAAATAGAAAGACCTATTTCTGCACTTAGAAAATGTTTAGGGAAGTGAAATGTGTATATACTTAGAAACAATAAAAGAATACCTAAAATAAAGTATTATTAGCAAAAATAACAGGTTACATGTAAAATGACTTGTGTAGGAGAAAAAGCTCTTCTAAATAAGTTGCATGTGTAATTGGATGAATGACGAAATAATTTAGAATTTGTTGAAGAGGACACTTGCAGTAGACATGGAAGCATACAAAATATTTGAGAAACAGTACCTTGTTTTATTGCCTTAAAGATTTTGGGTAATATGATAATGGGATAAAGGGAGAACATTTTACTTTTGGAGCATTATGTAAAGAAGAAATTGGAGGCAGAACTGTTAGCTGGGTATCTCCTATCCCAGGTTTATTCAGAGATGATGAGAATCTAAAATAGGGAAATGGTGTTTAGAAATGGAGTCCCTGGTATTTACTGATAATTAAATTACTAAAGGATATAAAATAAACGTGATACCAAAGTTTTCAGACTAGTGTCAACAGAAATGGGAAACAGAAACAGGCTTCCAGTGGATAAGTATAAACAGCATATCCAAGTGTATATTGCTCATGTTTTGGTAACTTCAAATATCTATTGGTATATATGCTATGTTAAGACCCATCTTCATCGAAACATTTTGCACGTTGATGCCAAGTGTGCTTATTTTGACTCTGATTTTTATTTCAATCTTTATACAAAAATAGATTCAAGAGATAATTTTAAATACTTCATATTCTTTTTAAGTTTCTTTCCTTTTATATTAAATATACCATGGTGACCCTGGTAAGATTATATAGGTGTTTTGTGTACAATTCCATATGTGGTATATAAAACTGAAAGCAACAAATAAACAGGAAAAACAAACAAAAACTTATAGACACAGACAATAGTATGGTGGGTCCTAGAGGGAAGAAGGGTGGAGGGGCAGTAACGAGTAAAGGGAGTCAAATATAAAGTAAAGGATGAAGATTTTACTCTCTTCATATTTAAAAATGTTATGAAGCCCTGGCTGGTAGCACAGTGGAGAAGGTGCCAACCTGCAAACCTAAAGGCTGCTGGTTTGAGTCCCAGCCAGGGCACATAACCAGGCCGCAAGCCAGGTCTCCAGCCAGGTCCTTAGCTGGAAGCAGGTGAAAAGCAACCATACATTGATGTCTCTCTCCCTCTTTGCCTTTCTCCCTCCCTTTCTCTCTAAAAATAATAAATAAGATCTTTTAAAAAATGTTACGGCTCTGGAAAACAGTGCAAATGGCAATGTAAGGGATTCCAGGCAAAAATAAACTGTTAAAAAAAAAAGGAACAATTTTTTTTGAACTCTAGAAACCAGAAAATAATCGATAGCAACCATCTCCTTTATATGTGAAACATACAGAATTAAGCATAACTTTAGTTCACAGCAAATCACTCTTTTAAAATTCATGTTTTCTCATTACATTATTTCATTTATCTTTCCCTCTTATTACCCAATTTCCACTTCCTTAGCATTCTCTGTCACAGGCATGTTCTCTAATAAAGTTTGATAAGGTCATTATATATGCTTACATATATTTTCATGTGTGTGTGATATTAATAGTGATATGGCCCTGGCTGGTGGCACAGTGGATAGGCACCAGCCTGTGAATCCAAAGGTTGCTGGTTCTATTCCCAGCCAGGGCACATAACCAGGTTGCAAACTTGGTTTCCAGCCAGGTCCGTAGCTGGAGGCAGGTGAAAGGCAACCATACATTGATGTCTCTCTCCCTCTCTGCCTTTCTCCCTTCCCCCCTCTCTAAAATAATAAATATTTTTTTAAAAACTGATGTGACTAAAATTTTATTTTTTTACTTTTTACTCAAACTTATTTTTATGATTTGCTCATTTTGCTACATTTCATTATACCCACTTACTGCATAGTATATTCATAGCATAATTATTCTACATGTTTTTAATACATTTACTTCTGGCTTTTCCCAAAACTAATGTCACCTCTGAAAGGGAAGATATTTCAAGACTGTGTATGAGATTCAGGAAAATACAACTGGGCAGCTGATGGTGATTGGGAGAATTGTGTGAGGTCCCAAGGTATCTACTTTGAAGGGAACTGAGGGGTCACTGTCCTATGTACGATGTTTCTTGTATCTTGTATTTTCTTCAGTAAATGTCACAATTTTTCAAATTACATGCTTGGATACCTTGATACCTTCTGGACAGACCTCATACATAAATATCAACACTTCAGTATTACCAGATTCTTTCATGAATGGTTTCTAACATTCGATTCTTTGCCAACAGTACCCAGAAACGTTCTCTGCATTTTGTATACATCCACCCAATAACTGTCTCCTAATTGTACAACAAAATATCTTATTGCATAACCTTTCTTTCCCTGATTTCTATCATATTTTATTTTTTAAAGCTTATATTTTGTGGTCAGGCTCTCCATATCCTTTGACAACTTGTTGACATCCACAAATTCTTTGTGTATTCTAGACTTTAATCTCTTGTCAAATTTAGTGAAGGAAAAAGCTTTTTTTTTTCTTCCATTGACTTTCATTCTATCATATTGTAATTCCATTTTACTCCATCCTCCCAAATTTTCATTTTATTTTCCATGTTTTATTTTTCTCTGCTGTAGGATTAATACCTTCTTCAGTGTATTTTCTAATCGCTAGATGTCCATTTAGTTGACACCAGCTGACCATTATCCTCACCCATTTTTTCAATTTCAGAAACTAGATTTTAATATTTTTAAGAATTTTATTTTTGAGAGAGGGGAAGTAGGGGAGCAAGAGAGGAAGTGAAACATTCACTGTAAGGCCCCAACTGAAGCACAGAGATGTCAGGGGCATAAACCTCAACAAGAGCTGTGAATGGAACAGCGAAGCACAGAAGCAGCAGATAGCCAGGCGGACGGTGTGGCTGTCAAGGTCCTCGATAGCTGCCTGCCTTAGTTACTAAGGAGAGCACAGAAGCCATCAAGAAGTCAAAAGCAAAGGATCCCAAGGCGCTCTAGCCTCAAAAATTGTTAGGCTTTTCCCCTCAGCCTCAGTCATTCCTTCTGGCTTATATGTCCTTGGGAAATAGAACTTTGGACTTACAATAAAGTTTTATATATACTATACACAAAGTTGTGTGTACATGTGTCTATGTGTGTGTATATCCTGAAAGTATTGAACCAATGTCAATATAATCAAAATAGTTTACACAGTCAATACTTTCATAATGTGTGTGTGTATATATATATATATATATATATATATATCCCAAGTCAAAATGAAGTTACCTATAACTACATATAGTAAATACAAGTTATTTTAAGATAATTCAAATAAAAAGTGGTATCAAAATATTTTCTACAATAATCTCTATCATTGAATCATGTAATTATTTTTTAACAGAATCTAGACTTATGCTCATGAATGACATCTAACAGCTATCCTTTGAGTGTGGTGTATGATCATGGGCTGTCATAAGAGCTCTGCATCTATTTTTATTTAATCTCAACGACAACCAAACATGTGAGGATACTATTGTCCCTTCTCTCACAATCAAGCAAACTATTACTATGTAATAAGGTTACTGCTTATACAATTTGAGTTACTAAAACATATTCGATTATAGAAGCTTAAAGATACTTTTCTTATAAAAGTGGAAGGTATATAATGTAAGAGTCCCTTTAACTATTACTGAATACTAGAGAACATATTTCAGTTTCTGTGTTTAACTGTGAACAAGACAGTCTTAGTGTTCCCCTCACCTTTACTAAAAATCTTGAAACAAAATTCCTCTTAACTAGTGGTCCTTGATTTTCCTTTTCTAAGAGAATTTATTTCAGAAAACTTGCAACTTTCAAATCTTTCCCGGCCCCTTTGAGACATGAATATTCTCATAGCCTCTTGCCAGATTTACAACCTAGGAATGTCCTTCTCAAGGACCCTGGAGACATCCCTTTAAAATGTAATCATTAAGACAGCAACCTAATCTCCTAGATACATACACATCTGAGTGCAAGTGTGTGCACTGGAGGGGGAGCCTAAGTTCTCTGGTACAGTTAGCAAACACAGGTGGCCTCCCAATGCTGCCCAACCTCAGCCTTAACATCCTCCAGTCCTTCCCACTAGCTCCCCTCAGTGTAACACGCCAGCGCTTTGTTTTGGGAGGTGTTGAGTTTAATCTCTATCCTACTGCAACAATCTTGAATGAAGTCTTACTTGCCTATTTCATTTACTTTGTGCAGTTTTGCTTTGACACATCACACACACAACTTAAAACTGAATGAAATGCCAAGATGCCTGTTAACAATTTAACAAACTGGAGGGCAAAACTGATCTCCATTTTCTAATTATTCATTGGCTTTTCCACTAGAAGTTAAATTTTGAATATAATTTAATTCTGTGTGATGGATTCAAGTAAGCTTTAAAAAGAAAAACTGATATATGGTTTTTCAGAACTTTTATATGCACCTTTTGTAAAATGAGAAATTATGCACTTTCTCAAGATTAATGACCTGCTTTAAAGGAAGTTACAAAGAAGCTACACAAGCATTAAGGGAGTATATTGAGCGCTTTGAGGAGAAGTTAACTATTTCATGGTCTGTTTGGTTAGTATGGCTCACGATTTGTTATCAACTGCTTCCTTTTCAGTTACTTTTCAGCCATTTTTTCTATATTGCAGCTGTATTTGCAAATATGAAGCAACTAAACAAAACAGACCCACCCCATCTATAGATTTTTCTAAATGCCCAACTGCTGCATGCTATAGAGTTATTTTGATTTTTTAAAAGATTTTATTCATTATTTTTAGAGGGAAGGGCAGGGAGGGAGAAAGAAAGGGAGAAAAACATCAATGTTTAGTTGCCTTTAACCTACCTCCAGCTATAGACCTGTCTGGAGACGTGGCTTGCAACCTGGTTATGTGCCCTGGCTGGGAATCGAACCAGTGACCCTTGGGTTTGCAGGCCAGCGCCTTATCCACTGTGCCACCAGCCAGGGCGAGTTATTTTGATTTTAAACTTAACCTCTGGTCTATAACACAGTTATGTTATTTTTTAATGTCTGGACATTTTATTGGGGAAATGAAAATGATAGTTTTTTTTTTTTTTTTTTAAATATGGAACTAAAGCAGAGAAAAATTTTCACCACTAAATATAAGGTGCACATCTCCAACTTAGAGTAAAAGGAGAGAAACCTAGTTCTGTCTTCCAAACTTTCTTATACCACATCTTTTGCTGCCAGCACAGTTACTTATTTCAAGCTGAATATCTCGTCTATACTATGAGCACAGTGCAATAATCCTACTGACGATGCTGTATGATGGCATTCCTGGGACTTTGAATGGAAATGGTATTTTTCTCTTGAGACTCTTTTAGTGAAAATGCCCTAAAATAAAACATAAAATCAATAAAAATGCCCATTTTAAGTTATAAGCAAACATACATTTTGAATCTGCATTGGATTGCTTAAACTCTGGGTTAGCTTCGTGTATATCTATCAGCCTATTATAACTTGTGGATGATCTAGTTGTCCATATTACTCCACCAAAAATAAGTTTACTAATTTATCAACTGTTTTGATGTATCTGCTTAGAGCCAACTTTTTAATATTTATTTTATGTCTTTCTTTAATCAAAAAAATGTAGCACCCTCTGCCATGGTATTAATGTCGCCTCATCATGTTGTTTGTATTGAAATTGTAATGATACCGCGAGCTCTCTCCTGAGGCTCTATTAATTTGTTTCCACAGATGTTCCTCCTGCTCGTGAGCTCAGGTTTGGATGCAGTAAGCTGGCAAATCTAGAGCTGCAATAAAATGATGATGAGTTCAAACTGGTGGTGGAAAGTATGAAAATGGGAAATTAATGCTTTTCCACACAGAAACTTGATTTACAATTGAGTCTTGTTATGCTCCAGGTGAGTGTTGTTGCCGTGTCTAATGATTAATACTGTTTCCTCAAAATAGCAGCCCATTAAGATGGCTCTTTTTGGCAGCCTTAGCTTAAAAGGAATTTCTTCATGTCATGGAGAATATTGAAAAAAATTAGTATGATTTGATTTATTCATGTAAAATTTTAATAATGTGAGAGTCAAGCTGAAGTACCTTATTTCTAAGAGACACTGGAGATTGCATACAATAAATACATATGAAAAGCATGAGGAAGAATAGAGTTTAGAAAAATGTATCAGCATTCAAGTACTAAGCATGTAGCAACAGACATGCAAATTATATAAAGTAGCAAAGTATACTGTAAGTGAAAATTAAGATTTAGGTATATTCAGGTTTGTGGAAGACACTATTAGTAAAGACATACTTTTTCTATTTGAATTTCTGTTATGATCTGATTGAACATGGATAGTTTTGATCTACAGTGGTATTTCTACACTTTTAATGATAAGGGAAAATAATAAAACTTAGTGTTTCAAAAGGACAGGTTACTAATATTTTTCATATTGTCAATGAGGTCATCTACAATATAGAAAGCCACATTTTCAACTGTTTGAGACAGTAACAGCTCTGTATCTTCCTGAAAAATAATTTCTGGGTACTTTTTATTTTTCAAAACAATGCCATGCTTTTTTGTACTTAAAACATGGCATATTACTGTAAGCACGCACATACACCCTTTTGAGACTAGCAAGTCACCATTTCTATCCACATTTAGAGGAAAGTCATATTTAATTCACATTTTTCAGTTTTAAAATAACTTATCTGTGGTTTAAAATTCTCATAGTATTTTTTGTTTTCAAAATACTATATAATTCTATTGTTTTCTCTATGATTTTAAAAATCCTATGAACATCAAAACCCATTGACCATCTATCTATCACTCAATTTAACTTAATAGTTGTCAATTTAAGATTTTAATGATGCTAGAGATAATGTTCACTTTTTAAAAGTCAATGAAACATAACGAAACAAAAACCATTATGAATAGCTTTTCAAATGTAAGACTTTTAATTTCCACTCATGTTAAAAATATCCTAAAGAGCCCTGGCTGGTGGCTCAATGGATAAGGTGCCAGCCTGTGAACCCAAAGGTCACTGGTTCAATTCCCAGCCAGGGCAAATAATCAGGTTGGTTGCAAGCCAGGCCTCCAGCCAGGTCTGTAGCTGGAGGCAGGTGAAAGGCAACCATACATGGAAAAAATATATATATATCCTAAAGAAAACTTCCTACACAACAGTTGACCTCCATGTACTGCCTTGTTCTTCCCTCCTTTGTAGCAATATTTTCCAGGGTGTTGTCTATCAGCACAATCTCTACCTTCTCATGCTTCATTCTTTCAACTCATTCCACCTCTGTTACTTCCACTCAACCTACTGCTATAAAAATTACCATGATCTCCATGTAGATTGGTTTATTGTCTCATCACCTACCATCTATCTTACCACAATATAAGCCCCATGAAGAAAGAGGACCTTTATATTTAGTCTACAACTATTTACTGACTGCTCAAAACTGTCTGTAATGCAGTATGCAATCAATGAATATCTGGTCCATGAATAAATGCAGTAAATATTGAACAGAAATGTAATAAAATTGTATTTCCGAGGACTGAAGGAGCTCCTTTGCTCATGTCATATTCCCTAATTAAGGCAGTTATTGGTACACATTCACCTTTCTTAGGGGCTCCCCAAAACTTTAAGGTTTCCTAACATACATGGTGATGTTGAAACAGCTTCCACTTTCTGCAACAATTCTGGACCTGTAAAATCATAGGAATCCCAGACTGTGACCAAGGTCCACTAGTTGCTGAATATACCTTCAATAACCTTCTGATCCCTTCCAAGAGAATACTATAAGCCAGTCATTTGTTTGTTTTTTCAGTATATTTGTGAACTTAGTTATATGTGAGTAATTTACTTAATTCAGACATAACCATTATATACACACCGATTACCAGCTAAAAATGCAGCCCTCCTAGACATTATGCTAAATGAAATAAATCAAAGATAAATACCATATGATCTAACTTACATATGGAACAATGACAAAACCCCTCACAGAAACAGAGAATAGAATGGTAGCTGCCAGGGGCTGGGGAATGGAGATATCAGGAGTTGTTGGTCAAAGGATATGAACTTCCACTTATAAGATGGATGAGTTCTGGGGATCTAACATATAGCTTGCTGACTACAGTTGACAGTTCTGTATCATATTTTCATACTTTATAAAGTTGCTAAGAGAACTGATCTGAAACATTCACATATTTCATATACACACATACACAAATGGTTAATTATATGAGGTGATGGATATGTTAAATAATAATATTGTGGTAATCATTTCATGATATATATGTACACGTATCAAATCGTTACACTGTGTACCTTAACCTTATGCAATGTTGTCAATTATATCTCAAAAAAGCTGATAAAGCCCTAATTTTCCAATTTACCCTCCCTTCAAATGCTTCCAATGATTTTCCATTATTTCCATTACTAAAATCTATGAACATCTGCTTAGCATCTAAAATCTTCAATACATTTTTTCAAAGTTATCTTTGATTGCTCTCATAGATAGTAAAATATATAAGATTAACATACTTTATAAATCCAAGGCAAAAACATCCTATTCTCATAATTTTAAAAGTGACTAGACTGGGGCTAGAAATGATATTGACTGTACACAGGCAGGGTAAATAATTCAGAACAAGTGATCAATCAATGAATTCAGTTATTATAAGCAACACAATAATCTGTGGCTTGACAATTAATGTTTGGAGTAAGTCAATGTCTTAGTAAGCCAATGTCTTGATGTAACCCTTTATTTTCATGAAATATGCAGGTCTTCTCACCAAAGAAAACATCAAATCAAAAAGATGGTTAGTTCAAAATGCACAAAAGGGTGTTCACTTCATACTTAGTTCTAAGTCCTAAATATTGCATTTCTAACTCTGACTTTATTTTTCATTTGAGCTGTTACTATAGATGCACCATCAGTGTCAGCCAGATTTAGCTCTAACTAATGAAATTAATGGCCAGATTGTGACTGCACATATTTACAAACTTTTTAAAACAAAATTGTGAAGTAAGAAAGTTTTCTTCTACCAAATTTATGATATATGATTCCTCTTAGAGCTACTTGGAATATTAGGAATTAGTGATACAGGAACAATGACCATTTTCACTATTAAAATCCTTTACCCTTAAAACATCAAGGCCAAACTGGCAGCTTTTAAATGTCCCCAGAGACTTAACTTCTGCTCCACACAGGCAAAAATGCAGGATTTACATCTAAGCCAACAGCTCACACTGACCAAATTCCAACCAAGAAGGAAAAATATGTATTGATAGATTTAACCACCTCTGGTGTATCATGCTGGAGCATTTTTAGAAAAAGGAAGCACATTTTCCTAAGAAACTCTAGTAACTAAGGTGGGGACAAATTGCAGCTGATTAAATTGATCAAGTTTCAGTGAACTTCCCTGCTCCTAGCTCATTGGGTCATATGAAGAATTAGGATTCTGGAATGGGTCTTTGTAAGCTGAAGTATCAATTTCATGCTTTATGAAGAAAAGGTTTGGTTTGACAGCAATGACATATTCTACAAGCCAAAAACTGCTAGATGACTATGTAACATCAAGGTAATCTATCTGAGAACTCACCTAAAATATCAAAAAATTATGTTAGACCTTTGCCAACACATCTCCATTCATGGCAGTTCCATTACAAGTATCTCTGCATTGCTATGGAAGCCATAATAAAAAATGGAGTTATAAAACTGAAATTCACCTGATAATTTAATGTCTGCCTGGTGAGCTAAAAATGACATATTCCAAAGGATTTTAAAAGTTCTTTTTTCCCAATCATATCCATTTATAGAACATGATGTAATTCAAGCCATAATAGAAAAGTCATTTTTTAAATTTACAAATAACTAGTTAAAGGGAGGCATAATATAATTCCTTCAAGGCTGAAAAAGGTAGCCTTATAAGATGCCTGAAACAGATTGCATTCAGCCCAGCATACAGTATACACATCCTGTCTAAAGTGTTTTCTTACATTTCTAGTGTTTGAACAATATTTATTGTCATTACACTTCACAACATTCCTGAGAGGTAGAATATGTAAACACTGTTATTCTCATTTTACAAATGAGGCTACCAGAAGTGATATGAATTATTCAAGGTTTACCACTATTTGATAACAAAGCTGGGGTTGTAAATGTTGCTCTACTTTGTGATTATAGGGAAGAACCCATTCACTAGGGAATTATAACAGTTACATTTTAAAATCAAGACTTCGGACTCCAAGCAAATAAGCAGCTAGTCATTGGGTGAAAATAATGGAATCCTGCATCAGCAAGCCCTAATAATAACTTAATTAGATATGATTGTATATTCTCTTTAGAAAAATAAACATAAAGGATTAAGAAATTCCTGGTTGTTTTTTCAATATCATCTAAGTATAAATGGTTTAATTGTAGCTAACATAATCATATTCATTACTTAATTAGTACCTAACCATTGGCACTTAAATGATTATAAGTTCAAATTTGGATCTTACAAAATGTTTTACAGTTACAAAAAATAATGGCAAACTACAATTTGTCCAACATTCAGGTTCTCTCTGTGTCCTCCACAACATTCTTTATTTGATGTGGCCTACTTTGATCATCTAGCTTTCATTTAATCACTATGCTCATTCGCTAATATAATGAGGAATTATTGACTCTGAATGACAATGTTTATGCTTTGGAATCAAAACAAAAACAACACAACCCTTATATTCAAGAAACCTACCTTTTCACAAAAAGATAAATATTTGTAAACAATGAATGTCTTCACAGACACTGACCATTGTTTACAAAGGGTAGAGAAATGAATAAGTATAGGAGTTCAGAAACTACTTCCCAGAAGAGAAGATTCTTGTCTTTGACTTTGAAAAGAGAAAAAAGAATTTTGCTATGCAGCTGAACTGGCAGAAAGATATTGCGAGAAGAAAGAACACAAAAAATGTAAAAAATATATTTTTTAAGAAAATAGAAATAGTTCAGTGTTTCTTGTGCATAGGATGCAAACAGAAAGTGGGCCTCTAGAGGAATGCACAGGAATGCTAGCTTTAAAAATAAATATATTCCCTGGTCTAAAGTATTTTCTTGTAGGCATAAAAAGCTCTCTAATTATTTTAATCTTATTTTTTAATTAGAAAATGTACTTAATTACATGTGGATTTTTAAAACATTATGTTTATAAACAAGGAAACAGAGACTCAAGATACTTAAATAATCCACCTGACAGCTTGTATTCAAACATAAATCTAAATAATGCTATAATATGCAGCTTTACAATTTAAGATATTATATACATAACAGTATGTTAAGAGACTAAACTAAGGATGGCAGGGATATTAAGGTAGAATTGCTGAGACTTGTCTTTTGATAAATTATAAATGGAAAAGAGACAGAGGGAAAGCCTAATGTGAAACCGAGGTAATAAACAAATCAAAGGTCTGTAATCAAGATAAATTATGTAAGAAAATGATCAGGATAGGGAACATTTTATTTAGCTACATTTTGATAAGACAGTTAATAAGCATTTAAAATGGAATATGAAATAGGTATATGTCATCAACATAGTTTGACATACTACAATTAATTCCAATGACATAAAACTTGAGAGCAAACAACTTCTTCCTAAAATACTGGATATCCAGAGAAATAGGGGCTGGAGATAGAACTCTGGTAGACTGAGTTGCTGAAACTGACATAACAAAGTACTACCAACTGGGTGACTTAAATGCCAGAAATGCATTGCCCCACAGTTTGGGAGATGGGAAGTCCAAACTCAAGGTGTCAGCCAGGTTGGTTCTTTCTGAGAGCTGTGAGGGAAAGATTTATTCCAGGCCTCTCCTGGGTTATATATACAATGTACATAGCCATCTTCTCACCATGTCTCTTCACAAGATCTGAAGTGCTTGTCTCTGTTTTTCTCTGTGTCTTTCTGTCTCTCTTTCTGTATCTCTCTGTCCACATTTTCCCTCTTTATTAGGGCACCTGTCACACTGAATTAGTCCCCATGGTAATGATCTTATTTTAACTTGGCAACCTCTGTGAAGGTCCTCTCTCACAGTCACTTTCTAGAGTATTAGAAGTTAGGACTTCAACATAGAAAATTTTGAAGGAGTACAGCTTACTCAGTAACACTCCACCCTCTGCTCCTCCAAATTCATGTCCTCCTTATATGCAAAATATATTCATCCCACTCCAGCATCTGAAAAAAATCTTAACCAATTCCAGCATCAGTATAAATCCAAAATACTATTTAAGATCTGCTATGGGTGAGAGTTGCTGTATGAGTCATCCTGAGGCAAAAATTCCTTTCCAATTATACACTTTTAACACCAAAAAACTAGTTACCTGCTTCCAAAATACAATAGTGAAAAAGTATAACATAGACAATCCCATTACAAAAGGAAGAAAATGAAAGAAAGGGGTCACAGGAGCCAAGCAAGTCTGAAATCTAGCAGGAGAATTTCATCAAGCCTTGGCTTTGGTGACTGCAGGTTCTGGAGCTGAGAAGCTGCCCCCCAGAACAGATAGGAAGTTGGCCCTGCCCCCTCACACCCTACCTCCAGTGGTCAGTGGCAGCCCTAATGACCTCTGAACTGTCTTTGGGGTCATTCTTCTCTTTCCTTGAAGTCTAGCTCAGGTGTGCAACTAGATATCCCTATTAATCCTGCATGCAGAGTACCAGAAGTCTGACAGCCTTTATTTTGTGCCATCTCTGACCCTTTCAGTCTAGGCTGGCAGTGTTTCTGCTGGCATCAAATTCTCAGAGACGTGGTGGGCCTTCCGTACAATTCAGAGGCCCAAGTCACTAGACAAGAGGGTCCTTCACAGATCTTGCCTGGATACCTGCATCTCTCTTCCTATCTTTGGTTGACTGGATCCATTTGTCACACAACCTCTTTAGCAAAGGATTCTGCTTTCTTATTCCTGTTTCTGGAGCAGGCTTTCTTGGTAGGTAAAGAATCTTACAAATTCTCTTATTGCTCAGCAGTTCTTTCTTCAATGTATCACTTTCCTCTTAAGTTTGGCCTTAGGTATCAACAAGATACCAAGCTGCATCAGCAAAACTTTGCTTAGCAATCTCCTCAACTAAATATCTATTTTCATCACTGACAAGTTCTACTTTGCACAACACACCAGAACACCATTCCGCCAAATTTGCTGCCACTTTATAACAAAAATTGTCCTTTTCCTAGTTTCCAGTAACACATTCCTCTTGTCCATCTGAGACCTCACTAGAAGCCCTTGAACATGAAATTCATATACTTATATATATCCTCAAAGACAGTAAAGCTTTCTCTCCAGTTCTCTCTTCTTTCTGAACCCTCAGTAGAATATTCTGATATTTCACGTTTCTACAAACAATCTCTTCAGCGAAATCTAGGATTTTTTTCCCTCACCCTACTCAAAACTCTGAATCTCTGTCGATTACCTAACTCCAAAACCAGTTACACATTTTTAAGAAACTGGGTACAGCAGTGCCCTACTTCCAAATACCAAAATCTGCATTAGTCAGGTTTCTCTAGAGAAATATATATGAATTGGAAAAAAATAATTTAATCGGCTAATGCAATTGTGGACCTAGCTAGTCTGAAAGTTATGGAACTAACTTTCAGGTTGGACACTCTGGCATGACTTTATGTTACAGTCCTAGATCTAAAAGTGGTCTGGAAGCAGAATTCCTATCTGTTCAGGAGATTTCAGTCTTTTCCTCTATGGTCACCAATTGACAGATGAAGCTAAACCACGTTATGAAAGGCAATCTACTTTATTCAAAATCACCTTAAATATTAATCATATCTAAACAATACCTTTACCACAACATCTAGACTGATGTTTGATCTGGGAGACAGGCACTGCAGCCCAGACAAGTGCACACATTACTAATCATCACACATGCAACAAAAATAAAGGGTAGAAAAAGATGATTCAGTAAAAAGCTGAGACATGGGAGTCAAAATTATGTAAGGTAATGAGAGTGGCCTAGTGGCCTGAGGTGGAATGGTGGAATTGCACGTGTGTGTGTGTGTGTGTGTGTGTGTGTGTGCGTGTGAACTGAACTGAGTAGACAGAGAAAACAAACGGGTCCTATATTAGAAAGTATTTATTTTCTAAAGAAATCATTGTTGCCACCAGGAGTTTCACAAAGACAGGCTAAGATTTAAAGAGGAATGCACAAGGAGAAAAATCTGTTTCCTGAAGCATGACTAAAGAGATAACCTGAATAAACCTCCTGCCACAAACAATTAATAACATTGGATAAAATGCATTAAAACAAAAAAATTCTATAACCTTAGCTAAGGAGAATTTTAAAAATAAATATTCACAACACAATAAAAGTGTAAAGTCTGAGAGAAAAGCTCACAGAGGTCATATTTTGCTGTAGGGTTTCTTTCAAACGCTACTGACAACAAACTTCTTATTGATCATGATACAAGAGACAATGATAGAGCTGAGTATATAATCTAAAAAGAGATTGCATGTAATGCTGAAGTCTCTAAATATTAACTAAAAATAAAACTATATACTGTAGAAAATATAATTACTAATTCTATTGTTTATTCTGGGTAAAACAGAAATTAAAACAAAAATAGCAAATCTTCCATGAAATCTGAATGCATAATTTAAATTCCTGAGAAATCATTGCCTGAAATTGGTATATTATATCATCTTAAAATTCAAAAGGTATCTGAGTTTTTCAATTGCCTTTAAATGTCTGGCAGATTCAAACACATTTTTAATTTGGTGGAAACTGATTTTTACTCCATTGTCAAAGAATTATCATAAATTAAATTCCAAGAAATTTGAGACAATAAAAAGGAACATGAAAAATGTAGGAATAAAAGGCAAAATGAACAAGAGCTAGTAGTAACAGCCAAGGACAGAAAAAATAAAACAGAGTTTTGATATTAGAATAATCAAAACACATAAAATTATATTTAATATTTTAAATGTTTAAAATCAGTTTATAAAAATAAAATAAGATAGCCTAAAAGTAGCCAGAGGGGAAAGAAAGATTGCCTACAAAACAATGTCAATTAGGCTGATAATATGACTTTTTTAATGATGACAGAAGAATCCAACAGGTAGTTAACATCGTCAATGAGCTAGAAAAAAAAAAAAAAACAACCTTAAATTGTACACTAATTATAAATACCTTTTAAGAATAAGGCCAAAATGAAGACATTTTCAGGGGTATAATAAGCAACAGATTTTGAAATCAAGAGATCTTGATAATAAGAGGTTGCTAATGGGTATACTTCAGGAACAACAGAAAAATTACATATTTAAGATGAGAGATGACAAGTAGAGAATTTAGTAACTTTATGAGAAAATATAAACTAATGATGACTGTTTAAAACCATAAGTACTATGTCAAATTTGTGAGACTAAAAAACGAAAACAAGTTAAATCTAAACTATTGAACAACCAGAGTATATAAACTGGGTACAGGATATATAAATTAAGGTATATTAGTATATTTATATTGGTTGGAAGTATGGTAAAAATATTGATTAACTTTACTAAGTCTGCATGTTAAAGTTTTTTTAAAGCAATAAAATGACATTGTATATATGTAATAAAAATATAACAAGGGAACTTCAATAATTCTACAGCAGTTAGTGGTATATGAGAAAACAATGACAATGAAAGAGACTTATTTCCAAGAAGTTACATTTGGAAGAGACAGATATAAAGTTGTAAGAGGATAGTTTTTAATGATGAAAGTGAATATATTTAGAAATGTAGCAGATGAGATGATTTTACTCCCATGACTCATTCAACAGTCATTCTACAAATGTTTTGCATCCTAAGCATATGTTTAGAATTGTTACATACCACACTTGATAGTAGAGATACAAGCTATTGTTGGAGGAAAGTCCTTGTACTCAAGGTATTTACAAGGTCACCATTTCATTAGGGACTTGGCTGCCTTTTTAAAGAGTTTGGACACTATCATAGCAACATATACGCATAAGAGAGTTTTAAGTAAGAGAATGACATCATCAAATTTGTATTCGAGAAACACCCTGAATTCAGGATTAAGAATGTGCAATAGCTTCTCAAGACTTGTGAAACTTTTAAACTATCCTAGAAAGGAATACAGACTGTCTGAACAAGATAGTAGCAGTGGATATTGAAAATAATGAAGAGATTTGAATCTGAATGCATGAATCCATGAATCCTTCAGATTTTTATTCACAATAAGAAAAGTGCAATTCTCTCCCATGTTCACTGCAGCACTATTTACAATAATAGTCAAGACATGGAAGCAACCTATGCCCACTTAGTTATTTCCATAAAATAAGATACAGTTTTCATTTTCACCAATAACTTTATTGATTTTGATATTTTGAGTATGTCAGCTATCTCCCACAGTACGATGTTGATTTTTCTCAAGTAATGTCTCAGTTTGATCGCTATCAACTTCAGCTGGTCTACCTGACTGTGGAGTCCTGTCCAGTGAGGAAACTCCAGCCTGAAGCTTTGCACACCACTTTGGACATGTTTGATTGGCCACAGCACCTTCTCCATACACTGCACAATTTTGTGTGTGTGTTTTGGCTGCATTTTTACCTTTCTTGAAATAATGAAGCATAATATGTTGGAAATGCATATTTTCTTCCATCTTCAATATTAAAATGTGTACACAAAAATTCACCAATTTGATGTTTTTAAAATGCATGCTGAATTGACAGCTGTCACAATACAATCTAACAAGATTGTTTTGGATAAAGTTAAAAACTACTAAGCACTACAAGAACCATCTTATGGGAAAAAACTGAACAAAATTTTGGCCAATCCTGTATATATAATGAACTATTAGCCATAAAAAAGGATGGAATCTTGCCCTCTGTGACAACATATATGGACTTGAGGGCTATTACGCTGAGTGAAAGTAGGTCAAAGGCAGACAAATAGTATATGATTTTGTTTATATGTGGAACCTAAAAAGCACAAAAAATGAAAAACAGAATAAAACAGAAAGAGACTGATAAACACAGAGAACAAACTGATGGTTGCCAGAGGAGAGTGGGGTAGGGTAGGGGGATGGGTGAAATAGGTGAAGAGGGTGAAGAGGTACAAACTTTCAGTTATTAAGTCAGGGATATGCAATGTACAGCCTAGGAACTATAATTAATAATGTTGTAAAACATTTATGACAGATAATTACTAGACTGAATGCAGTGATCATTTCACATGGTATTTAAATGTTGAATAACTATGTTGTACACCTGAAACTAATATAAAATGGTATGTCACCTATACTTCACTGAAAAATATTGTAATTCTCCATTGAGAGGCCACATTTATACAAGCAAGTGGCTACAGTTATAGAATTTATATACATATATATATTTATAAATAGTATATATTCATATATATATATAAATATATATATATAACATTTATATAAGCTGAAACCACTTGAACTCTGAAATAAAATGTGTTTGTAAGCTTTCAAATTTAGTAAGTTCAAACAGGATCACCATGACAGTACCAGCTAATTCCCCAAGGATATTTTAGATGACATCCTTCCCAATAAAAGATGCAACTTAAAAAATAATAATTATGAGAGGCTTATGGGAACTCATCCTCTATGAGTAGAGATTTTTTAAAAGTCTGACTTCATTTTTGATACTGAACTCTGTAATAATAATGGGAAATTTAGAAGTTTCAAGTTTTCAGAGTGTTGTAAGTCTTTTTGCTTTAGAACTTTTTCAAACTGCTGGATATAACACTGCAGTTAATGATGTCATCAGCTCTGCAAATTAAACCAATGCTTTTACATCAATGAAAAGAGGCACTGAAGAGAGACACTCATATGTGGTTAGTGAATCTCAAGGACTATAAATCTTTTCTTGCCTGAATGTCTCATCTTCAGAGTTTCATATTTTGAAGGGTCTGCCCAACATTTGAAAGTACAGATGAAGGAGAAATTGCCTGTGTGACTCAAGTATGGTAACTAAGCTTAGCTGCCCTTCCTCACAATGAGACCTTGAACTGGGAAGGCAATTTCTTCTGTTTTGAAAATTAACCTGGCCAAAGAACTGCACTGAAGATTCACAAGGAAAACCAAAATGTATTATGCAATTACTAATTATGTGTGTATTACCAGCTACCTACTGGCGGGTAGCTCAGTAGGTAAGTGCCAGCCTGCAAACCCAAAGGTTGCTGGTTTGATTCCAGCCAGGGCACATAACCAGGTTGCAAGCCAGGTCTCCAGCCAGGTCTGTAGCTGGACGAGGTGAAAGGTAACATCAATGACTACATTGAGGTTTCTCTCCCTCTCTTCCTCCCTCCCTTCCCCTCTCTCTAAAAATAATAAACATAAAATCTAAAGGAAAAAATCAAGTTAAATAACCAAATTAATGTTAATTTGTAATGCTAAAAATCATTTGCATTCATTTTTTTTGCCAATCTTGGAAAAAGTTGGGAATCCAGAGTTATGAGTTTAATAAAACTAAATTCTGCTGTATTCATTTAAATACTTTCATTCTTTGTTCTCATTTTTCCCTTAAAATTATCATTTGAGAGAGGGAAAATTATATTTCTCACCAGTTTATTTGCTAATCTGTTGTCAGTGTTCATGTTCCAAAACCTGATTTTTTTCCCTAGCTAGCTAGATGAAAAAGTAAACATTCTCAGTGTTCTTTAAAGGGTCTCATGGATAGGATTTTATAAGTCATCAATGAAGATGGAAAAAGTGATTACATCCTAATTGTAAAATCTTCCTCATACTGAAATTGGACAAGCAGTGACTAGTCATTCTACTTTGGAAGAAAGAAAAAATTATTAAAAATGCCAGAGATCCAGCCCTGGCTGGTGGCACAGTTGATAAGGCGCCAGCCTGCAAACCCAAAGGTTACTGGTTCGATTCCCAGCCAGGGCACATAACCAGGTTGCAAGCCAGGTCTCAAGCCAGGTCTGTAGCTGGAGGCAGGTGAAAGGCAACCATACATTGATGTTTTACTCCCTCTCTGCCTCTCTCCCTTCCTCTCTCTCTGGAAATAATAAAATCTTTAAAAAAAAATACCAGAGACCTAGTTGGAAAACAAATCAACAAACAACAAGTGTTGGCGAGGATGTGGGGCAAAGGGAACCCTCATACACTGTTGGTGGGAATGCAGGCTGGTGCAGCCACTGTGGAAAACAGTATAGGGTTTCCTTAAAAAACTAAAAATGGAACTGCCTTTTGATCCAGCAATTCTACTACTTGGACTATACCCAAAGAATCCTGAAACACCAATTCATAAGAACCTATGCACACCTATGTTCATAACGGCACTATTTATAATAGCCAAGTACTGGAAACAGCCTAAGTGCCCATCAATGGATGATTGGATCAAAAAACTTTGGTACATTTACACAATGGAATTCTATATAGCAGAAAGAAAGAAGGAACTTGTACCCTTTGCAACAACATGGATGGAACTGGAGAGTATTATGCTTAGTGAAATAAGCCAGTCAGTGAAGGACAA
>PVIW01007889.1:0-67187 GCA_004026585.1 Noctilio leporinus | reverse complement strand
TTAAAGCAGACCCTTTAGCATTTCTTGCAATGCTGGTTTGGTAGAGATGTATTCTTTTAGTCTTTTTTTGTCTGGGAAGCTCCTTATTTCTCCTTCTATCTTGAATGAGAGCCTTGCTGGGTAGAGTATTCTTGGTTGCAGGCCTTTGTTTACCATGACTTGAAATACTTTTTGCCATTCCCTTCTGGCTTGAATTGTTGCTGTTGAATAATCATTTGATAGTCTTATTGGAGCTCCCTTATATGTTATTTGTCATTTCTCTCTTGATGATTTTAGGATTCTCTTTTTGTCTTTGAAATTAGCCATTTTAATAATAGTGTGCCTTGGTGTTGGTCTGTTTGGGTTGATCTTCATTGGGACCCTCTATGCTTCCTGAACTTGATTAATGTTTTCACTCATTATGTTAGGAAAATTTTCTATCATGACTTTTTTGAACAGGTTTTCCATTCCTTGTTTCTCTTCTCCTTCTGGTATCCCTATGATACGGATGTTGTTACATTTCATGTTGTCCTTCAGCTCTCTTAAACCCTCTTCAGTCTTATTCAGCATTTTTTTATTCTCTTGTACTGTCTTGGAGTATTTGTCTACATTATCTTCCAGCTCACTGATCCGGTCCTCTGCTTCCTCTAGCCTACTGTTGATTCCTTCTACTGTATTCTTCCATTCAGAAACTATATTCTTCATTTCCTCCTGGCACTTATTGATAGTTTCTATGTACTTTTTCATGTTGTTGTAGCTCTCAGTAAGTTCCTTGTAACTTCCCTGGAGTTCTTTGTAGTTCTCCTGGAGTTGTTTATAGTTTTCTTTGATGTGGCTGAGCTCACTGAGCTTCTCTATCATCATTCTTTTGAATTCCTTATCTGATATTTCAGGTGCCTCTGTTTTATTTTGTGGTCTTTCTGGGGATTCTTCTTTTCCTTTTGGTGATGGACTGATTATTTTTTCCCCCATTTTGGGTGTCTGTTCTTGCTTGCTTTTTATTTATTATTTTTCCCTTGGGTTAACCTGCTTTGCTTCCTTGCCTTAGTTGAGCACCCTTCTGTGATAGGAGATTTGTGGAGTTCAATGTTGCAGTCTCCCAGATTTTCTCCACTTGTTGTTCTTGGTGTGTCCTTTATTTGGGCTGTCTGGTTGTATTCTCAACCTGTGGGCTTTTAGCAGAAAGGAAAAAAGAAGGAAAATTAAAAAAAAAAGAAGAAGAAGAAGGAAAATGAAATAGAAACAATAATAATAATAAGAAGAAAGGGTTTAGATGGCTGTTCACCCTTAATAATCCCTGATTGGTCCAGATGGAGCCAGGACCTGAGGGCTTTTAGCAGAAAAAAACAAAGCAAAACCATATATATATACACACACATATATATATATATATGATAAGCAAAAAGGGCTTAGGTGGCTGTTCACCCTTAATGATCCCTGATTTGTCCAGGTGGAGCTGGTACCTTTGGGCTTATATCAGAGAGAGAAATTTAAAAAAACAAAAACAAAAACAAAAAACAAATGGAGATAGTCACAAGACACAGAAAAAACAATATTAATAAAGAAAGGGTTTAGATGTCTGTTCACCCTTTATGATCTTTGGTTGGTCCAGGTGGAGCCAGGACCTGTGGGCTTTAACAGGAAGAAAAGAAGGGGAAAAAAAGAAAGAAAGAAAGAAAAAAAAAGGAGGGAAAAAAAAAGAAAAAGGAAGGAAGAAAAGAATAAAGAAAGGGTTTAGGTGGCTGGGGAAGGGAGGAATACTTAGATTGAGGACTGGGAATGCGTTGTAGCCAGAGAGTGAGTAGACTTTAAATCAAGAGTAGAGGGGGTCTTGGGTATTTAGGTGGATTGAGATGGGGGGATTAAGAATATGTGGGAAGTAACTTTTGAAAAGGATATGTTGGGGATTAATAGTTCAAGTAGCTCTTGGTATAACTCAGGTGCTTGAGATTAGCAGCAATCCATTTCCTGAAGCTGCCTCTTTTTCTTGGTCAGGTCTCTGCAGTCTATAGTCTAGCTGGTCTTGGCGTGACAGGGCCTCTGATTGTCACAGTCAGGGCTGATTCTGAGTGTCAGCCCCCAGGTAGGCTGGGCCTTCAGTAGCCTAGCTGTGTTTTAGGGCTGGAGCCCGCAGGGTGTCCCCTCCCACTCCTGGTGGAGGTTCCTGCCTGTGATAGGCACCTGGCATCCCTGCAGGGCAGCCTGCAACCTGGCTGGTTCCTGTGATGACTGGCCCTGCCCCCGCAGCTCCCGGAGGAGGCCGCCTCCGTCAGTCATCGGTGCCCGGGGTTCGCCAACACTGCCCAGTTCCCCCGGGCGAGAGCCAAACCTCCAATCCAACCAGCTCTCTGAGGAGTCCTTTACTCGGCCTCTGTGATGCGCCTCTCCCAGGCGTCGGCGGCCTTTGTCTCGGGCAATGGGCTGGTCAGCTGCCCCAGCTACTAGTTCCCGGCTCGCAGTTTGGAGTTTCTGTGGGAGCCTGGGGGCCTGTGTGGTTGGGCAGGGCTGGACCTCCCCCCTTGCACGTGCTTTAAGCTGCTGTTTCCCCAGTGGCCCAGCAGCACTGTTTTTGGCCCTCTCGCCGCTCCGGCCGGTGCACTTCCCTGCTCCTCCGCTCCGGCTTCCCGCAGGACTCTTCTCCGCCTCTAGCCCCGTGTGGAGTTTCCTCTCCCTGTTGCTGGAGCGAGTCTCCCACACAGTTTCTCCCCTGCAGGACTTCAATTCCTCGTTCCCTATGGTGTTTGCCCTCGCTGCCCACAATTCACTGTTCAGATTTCTAGTCTCCAGGGAGCCTAGAGCTGCTTCAGTTAAATGCGCACCTCTGGGTAGAGCCGCCCCTGCCCAGAGCTGACCTCGGCCCGCTGGCCGGTAAGTCCAGAGCCCCCTCACCTGCTCTCCTGCAGGTCTCTGCTGCCTCTGGGCTGTGCTCCCCTGAGTCCAGATGCTGACCGCTCCAATTCTTAGGGACCTGAAGACGTCTCGCGTTCCCTATCCTGTTCGCTAGCTGCTTTGGTACTCAAGAACACCATCAGCACTGCTCTCTACTCTGTCGCCATCTTCAGAAAACCTAAGGTTATTATTGATAGGTACTTATTCGTTATCTAGTTTTCCCTTTGTACCTGTGTTCCTGTCTTTCTGCTTCTTCATCCTCTTAAAGCAGACCCTTTAGCATCTCTTGCAGTGCTGGTTTGGTGGAGATGTATTCTTTTAGCCTTCTTTTGTCTGGGAAACTCCTAATTTCACCTTCTATTTTGAATGACATCCTTGCTGGGTAGAGTATTCTTGGTTGCTGGCCTTTGCTTTTCATTGCTTAAAATGTTTTTGCCATTCCCTTCTGGCTTGTGTTTCTGTTGAGAAATCAGCTGATAACCTTATTGGAGCCCCCTTGTATGTTATTGGCTGCTTCTCTCTTGCTGCTTTTAGGATTCTCTCCTTGTCTTTGAAATTTGCCATTTTCATGATGATGTGTCTTGGAGTGGACCTGTTTGGGTTCATCTTCCTTGGGACCCTCTGTGCTTCCTGAGTTTGTATGACATTTTCCCTCAAGTTAGGGAAGTTTGCTGTCATTACTTTTTCAAAGAGGTTTTCTATCCTTTGCTCCTCCTCTTCTCCTTCTGGAATCCCTATGATACAGATGTTATTACATTTCATGTTGTCCTGCAGCTCTCTTAAAATCTCTTCATTCTTTTTCAGTCTTTTTTCATTTTGTTGCACTGCCTGGGAATTTTTTTCTACATTGACCTCCAGCTCGCTGATCCAATCCTCTGCTTTCTCTAGCCTGCTTTTGATTCCTTTTACTGTGTTCTTCAATTCAGAAATGTATTCTTCATTTCCTCCTGGCTCTTAATTGATCATTTCTATGTCCTTTTTAATGCTGGTGTAGTTCTCAGTAAGTTCCTTATAGCTTCCCTGGAGTTCTTTGTAGTTCCCCTGGAGTTGTTTGTAGTTTTCTTTGAACTTGCTGAGCTCATTAAGCTTCTCTATCATTATTTTGAATTCCATGTCTGAGAGTGTGCTTGCCTCTATTTCATTTAGCACTCTTCCTGGAGATTCCTCCTTTCCATTTGCTGAGGGTTTATTTCTTTGTCTCCCCATTTTAGGTGGCTCTTGTTTGTTTCTGTTTCTTGGATTGGTCTGCTTTGACTTACTGTCTAGTTGTGTGAACTTCTGTGGTGTAGAGGTGCACTTTTTTTACTTCCTGGTTCCACTCCTGGTGACATCAGATCGTGTCCCAGCCAGGGCCTAGTCAGACAGTGGGAGACTACCAGAGATCCACTGTCTTTCTATCTCAGTTAGTAGCTAATCCAATCAGTCTGTGATCAGTGATCAGTTTCAGGCATCTCTGGGCAAGGCAGATGAATTCAATTGTTAATCCAATCAATCTGTGCTCTGAAGTCAGGTTTAGGCACTGCTGGGTGGGGTGGATTAATTCCTATGGGTGGGGCGGTGGTTTACCCTCAGGCTCCCTCCCTTTGGAGAAGAGTGGTCTGCTGGCTGTATGGGGTATGGGTCAGCACTTGACTCAAGGGCTGATCCCTCAACTCTCCCCCTATATCCACTGACTCAAACTTTCCCCAAGCATCTCTAGTCCACTCTGCTCTTTCTCTGCTAGAGCCCAGGGTAGATGGGTGCCACTGTATTTTCGTGCGTGGGCCCTTTTAAGAACTTGGTTTCTCCATCAAGCCAGCTAAACCTGGCGGCTTTCTGCTTTTCACAGTTGGGTGCTGTTTTACTCTGAGCTTTGTTGCTGTAGGCTGGGAAGCCCAGTTGGGGATTTAGATTCCACCCTTCTCAGGTGGAGCCCCCAGCTGCTGAGATGTTTCTCAGTCCCTTCAGCTACTGCCTGTGGGAGCCCCACCAGCCCTCTCATGTCTCCTCACTTTCTACCCATCACGTTGTGATAAAGCAGCCTCTTCTGTCTGTGGTATTAAGACCTCACTTTTTTTTTTTTTTTTTAAAGATTTTATTTATTATTTTCAGAGAGAAGGGCAGGGAGGGAGGAAGAAAAGGAGAGAAGCATCAATGCCTTTTACCTGCCTCCATCTAAGGACCTGGCTGGAAACCTAGCTTGCAACCTGTTATGTGCTCTGAGTGGGGAATTGAACCAGTGACCTTTGGGTTCACAGGCTGAGCCAACTACACCAGCCAGGGCATAGCTTACTTCTTAAAATATAAACTTTATTGATGTTGAATTTCTTTTTCTTAATATCCTCAAATACTAATAAGCTTTGAGTATTGAAAATGAGTTGAAGCTAATAATATTTAATGGTTTTTGCTTTATCTTTGGCAATTATTTCATTTGCAGTGGTTTTTTTTTTTTTTTTTTGGTGTTGTTTTAATTTTTATTTATTTTTAGAGAGAAGGGAAGGAAGGGGAAAAGAGAGGAAGAGAAGTATCAGTGTGCAAGCTACATAGATCGGTTGCCTCTTGCAGGCCCCCAGCTGGGGACTAGCCTACAACCTAAGCATGTGCCCCAACTGGGAATTGATTCAGCAACCGTTGGGTACACAGGCCAGCACTCAACCCACTGAGCTACATCAGGCAGGCCATTTGCAGTGTTTTAAATAAGGTTTGCTCTGAAGAAAATTGTTAAGTGTGCCTTTGGGTCTGGTACCCTATAACTTTTTCAAAATCAGACTTCATAAATACATTCATAATTGTGTGTTCCCAAACTCTCATGCTCTTTCTCTGTCACAGCCTTGTATTTTTTCATGAAACTCTTCCCTGAATCAGGCTTATCTTTTCTTTTTAATCAGAATTTATTCTCAACTAGCAGTCACATTGAAAAAGATGTAATCAGGGAATTGATATTAAGGTATTTGTAGTTCCTGGGATTTACTGTACTACCTTCCCTTCTAAAAATGTGTACATTACCTTTAAACAATATCTTTAAACCAATGTTCCTATTGGATATTTTTAGAATTTAGTGGAAAAGTTGGTTTAGGTTAAATTTTCTTTGTTCAGAGTAAGTTCTAAAGGGTAAAGTCTTCTCTTCTTTAAAAAAAAAAATATGGAACGCTTCACGAATTTGCGTGTCATCCTTGTGCAGGGGCCATGCTAATCTTCTCTGTATCGTTCCAACTGTAGTATATGTGCTGCCGAAGCGAGCACAAAGCCTTCTCTTTTAAGGAGTTTTGAAGATAGGGGAATTTATCCTTTAAAGAATTGTTCTTAATGGTCATCATTATGAAAGCACTATTCTAAGAATTTGGAGGCAATATTGTGTAGCAGACTGACATTAGTATTTAGAATCAGATAGAACCTGGATTTAAATCCAGACTCATTACTCAGGTTCTTGCGGGGGGGGGGGGGGGGAATTACATAGTAGTTACAATTACAGACTTTTGAGTCTGACTGCTCATACTTTAATCGCAGCTTCACCACTATGTAGTATTGGGTTAGTTATACACGTCTTTGTGCCTGTTTCCTCATTTGTGAAATGAGGTGGTACCTATCTCATAGGATTGTTGTAAGAATCAAATGAGATAATACATGAAAAGCTTTAGAAAACATAGTAAGTTATCAGTCTTAACTGGTAGGTAATACTGCTTTTAGAGCCTTTTGTCATCTGTAAAAATGAGGGTAATGATTTTTATATCATAGTGCTTGATGGAATGATTAAATGAAAGTGCATACAGATTTGCTCATTGAAGTTCATGACACATAGAAAGTAATTCATAAATGTTCCTTTTTCTTTAAAGTTTCAAGTTGCATATAGTCCTATGGAAAAAAATAATTATGAACATTGGAACAAAACAAATTAAGTCAACCCACTGTAATCTGGTTTCTTTTACCACTGGTCCTAAAGTTTAAGTAAAAATGACATGTTACCAAATTGAATGAACATTTCTCCTTTGAACACCGTCTTTAGTTCTTCACTACTGACCACCATCAGACCTTGACTTTTATGGTATTATGGTTTATCATGTCATGGAGTCCTTTTCTTACCTCTGTGACCACTCCTTAGTTTCTTCCTCTGGAATCTCTTCGTCTTAGACGTTTGTTTTTAATGGGGTTCTGTCCTATGTCCCTATCTTTTCTTTCGTTGTTTCTTTTCCTGAAATAGTCTTATCCACCTGCTTTGTGTGGGGTGGGGTGGGTGGGTGGTTTAAAGATTTATTTATTATTTTTAGAAAGAGGGGAAGGGAGAGAGGCAGAGAGGGAGAGAGACATTAATGTATGGTTGCCTTTCACCTGCCTGCAGCTACAGACCTGGCTGGAGACCTGGCTTGCAATCTGGTTATGTGCCCTGGCTGGGAATCAAACCAGCGACCCCTGGGTTTGCAGGCTGGTGCCCCATCCACTGTGCCACCAACCAGGGCTCCACCTGCTTTGTTTTAATGTCATCTGTGCGCTAATAACCCCAGGCTTAAACATCTCTGCTGAACACCAGAACCACAAGACTATCTGTCTGCTACATTAGTTGGCTATCTGTCCTGCACACCAAACACAACATGACCCAAACCTATTTTCTCCCTCCTTTTAATACTAATTTGTGGCATTGGCAGCTACTCAGTCTTCCAGGTTAGAAACTAGGGAATCATGCCAACATATTTTATAAAAATTCAATACATGTTTCCCAGACTAATCACCAAAATAGCTACTAGATTAGTGGCCCTGCCTTCTAGTTCTATTACTAATTTTATAATGTCATCTGTAATCACTTAACCATATTACAAGACAGTTTTACTGTCTGTGCCAGAATGATAAAATGTGTCATGATGAAATAGTAAAAATGAAATTCTTAAATGAAAGATGCTTGGGAAATGCAAAATAATATTAACATATCTTGTTACGGTATTAGAAGTGTTGATATCTGTGAAGGCACCTGGTTATTATAATAAATATTAAAATATGTAGCCACCTGGAAAATAACAGTTGTATTAATAGTGAAAGCAGAACAGAAGCAGTTCTCCCTCTCTCTCTCCCTCTCTCTCTCCCTCTCCCTCTCTCTCTCCCTCTCTTTCTCTCTCTCTCTCTCTCTCTCTCTCTCTCTCTCTCTCTCGTACACGTGAGCGCGCGCACACACACAAACACACACACATACACAATATATAGTAATTTCACTATTGTTCTGTTCTGCCTTGTAAAGACTTAAAAATGTATGTCAAGGACTTGTTTTTCCCTATCCTTTCCTTCCTAAAGATTAAGGCTTTCAAGGGTCTGCCTGGTGAGTCATCCGGAAACTATTCTTGGTGTTTTTGCCTTAGTAGAGGGAGGGGGAAAGGAGCAATGGTTCATGCAGGTCATTTCTTCAGTGCTTCATAAGGATGTGTTATGGAATGTATGTTATATATGTTTTTAAAAATCAGAGCCTTAGAAAAGCTGTAACATCATGATTATATTCTTGAAGGGATCCCATTTTCCTTGATAACCTGCATCTGGGTTATCTTTTAGTCCTTCCATAGCAATAACAATCATTCTTTAATATTTTTGTAGGTTTCCTTATTATTTTCTGTGCCCTTATGTGCTTTTCAAAATTTAAAGATTGTACTGTATATATCACTCCACAATCTGTTTTAAAATATTTAATTTTTTAAGCCTTGGCTGGTGTAGCTCAGTGGATTGAGTACCGGCCTGCAAACTCAAGTATTGCTGGTTCAATTCCCATTCAGGGCACATAACCAGGTTGCAAGCCAGATCTCCGGCTAAGTCCCCAGCTGGAGGCAGGTGAAAGGCAACCAACCATACACTGATGTTTCTTTCCCTTTCTTCCTCACTTCCTTCCCTTCTCTCTGAAAGTAATGAATAAAATCTTTTAAAAAATTAATTTTAGAAATGGACAATACATTCATATAGTTTAAAAAAACAAAAGTGTAAAACCATATACAGTGAAACATATCATTTCCTTCTGACCCCATAAGTAACTACTGTTTACCAGCTTCCTTTCAGAGAATTTTCATGCTTATAAAAGCAAATGTGAATAATTTTCTTTGCTACACCTCCCAATTTTTTTTTTTTAAGATTTTATTTAATTATTTTTAGAAAGAGGGGATGAGAGAGAGGCAGAGAGGGAGAGAGACATCAATGTATGGTTGCTTTTCACCTGCCTCCAGCCACAGACCTGACTGGAGACCTGGTTTGCAACCTGGTTATATGCCCTGGCTGGGGAATCGAACCTGCGACCTTTGGGTTCGCAGGCCGGCACCTTATCACTGTGCTACCAGCCAGGGTTACCTCCCAATTTTTAACACAAATAAGAGCACACTGTAATCTATTCTGCACCTTGCTTTTTTCACTTGATATATCCTGTAACTCATTTAAAATCATTAACTAAAGAGCTTCATTCTTTTTTACAGCTGTCATTTTATAATGTTCCACTGTATGTTTATATCATAATTTATTTAACCAGTCTCCTGGTAGTGGACATTTAGATTGCTTTCAGTCACTTGCTGCTGGTAGTTGCTACAGTAAATACCTTGTATGTAGGTCATTTTGCCCTTTCCTGCATTCCTAGAAGTAATTCTTAGGTAAAAGGCATGAACTTTTCTTTTTTTCCACCAAGTTGAAATTTTTAATTTTGCTAATGTACAAATAGAAATAACAGTCCATTTTCTATGGTTTCTAAACACTTAACCAGTGGTGATTTTCCTAAGATGTCCTTCATAGTTCAGGTGCCTAATCATCTGTGAAAGCCCAACTTGCCTTCCTTCCTACCCTTTAAATTAATTTATCTTTTTAGGAGTCTTGTCAGATGTTTTCTTTGTTAGCCTCTACACATTGCTACTTTATTTGAAAGACTGCATTTTCTAGTCCTTTTCATCTCACAAACTCTTACTGACCAAAGATACCTAATTCAACTTCATTTATTTTCTTTTAGATCCAGCTGTGAATTGCATGTTCTTTTGCTGCCAGTTTAAATCTTGAGTATGTTTGTGTGCATGTTCAGCCATGTGAACATGATATACTTTCTAGGCATTGCATTCATACTGTGACATTAGTTACAGATTCTCAATTTGAACCACTTAATGCTATAGGTAGGCCATAGAATTGTTTACACGTTCTTGCTATGCAGCAATGCCATTTTTCTGACCCAAGAAATTCATATTTTTTTATACTGAGCAATTCAGTTGTTGTGGAGCAGCTAGTCTTTCAAATTCATTTCTTGTTATGTTGATTTCAAAAGCAGAATAATTGGGGCTGTCAGGTGGCACTCAGGTAGTTCTTAGTAGGTCAGTATCTGTGAGTTTCCTTCTCCATCAGCACTGCAGCCACTTTCTGCACACCAGGGGCTTCCTAACCTTGGTCAAAATACAGCAGCAGAGAGGGTTACGGTGGATACCGTAACCTCTCCAGCTACCAGATCTATGCCCACCTTTCCAAGGTTTGCCTCAGTTTTCTTAAGGCTATGTGCTTTTCAATTTTTTAAAAAAGATTTTATCTACTTAGTTTTAGAGAAGAGTAGGGAGGAAGGCAGACAGGGAGAGAAACACATTGACCTGTGAGAGAAATATTGATCATTTGTCTCTGTTCCGTGTGCCTGGCCCACAACCCAAGCATGTGCTCTGATTGGGAATTGAATTGGCAGCCCTTTGCTTTGTGGGTGGATGCCCAACCAACTGAGCCATATTGGTCAGGGCAGTACTTTTCAATTTTGATCACAGTTGCTAGATTGCCTTCCAGGAAGTTATGCCTGTTCACACCCTCACAAATATATTAAGTATTTAATTCTTTATACTATTGCCAGTACAAGGTGTTACTTAACTTTAAACCATTGCCAACAAATAATAGGTGAAAAGTTACATTTCTCTTCCCATTAAAGAAGTTTATAAGAGTCATTAAATTATTTTTCTGTGAACTTTTACTATTTTCCCTATTTCCTTAGGTACTTTGTTTTGTCCTATGGATTTGTAGGAGCTCTATATTTATTAAGAAAACTAGTGGTGAGCACACAGTGCAATATACAGATGATGTTTGATAGAATTATACAATTGAAATGTATAATGTATTAACCAATGTTACCCTAATAAATTTAATTTAATAAAAAAGAAAAGTAGTTTTTTTGTGTGTAATGTGAGTTGTAAATATTTTTTTCCTGCTTTGTCTTTTGACATTAAAAAAGCCCTTAATCATAATTGTACTTTTTCCATTACCATTTAGCCCCTTAGACTGCCCCCCCCACCCCATAGCAATCACCACATTGTTGTCTTTTTCTTTTTCTTTCTTTTTTTTTTAAGAGAGAGGGGAAGGGAGAGAGGCAGAGGGGGAGTTCTCTGTATGGTAGAGAGAGGGAGCAGCTCTCTCTACATCAATGTATGGTTGCCTTTCACCTGCTTCTAGCTACAGACCTAGCTGGCAGCCTGGCTTGCAACCTCATTATGTGCTGGGAAATTGAACCAGCCACCTTTGGGTTTGCAGGTCGGCGCCTTATCCCCTGTGTCACCAGCCATGGCTCTGTCTTTACATTTTTGAATGGTGGCTTTTACTATACAAGAAATGTTTGATTTTTAGTAAGTCAAATTAATCATTCCTTTTAGAAAGAGTGTCCCCACTCCAGAAGGGTTAAAAATGCTTCTCCGTGGTTTCTTTATTACTTTTATGGCTAAATTCTTCACATTTAAACTACTCCATATGTAATTTATTTTGAATATACCTAATTCTCTTGGCACATGGGTCTATTTCTGCATTTCAACTATTATACGTTGTTCTCTATTTGAGTGCTATCACCATTAAGTTTAATTATTGTAGCTTTTCATTATGGTGGGAGTAGTACCTCATTCGTACAGCATCTTTAGTCATTGGCTTTTCCCCAGCATTTGAACAGTTGTCATTTTATTTACCTGTTAACTACCACATCACTTTTTATAACAACAGGAAAGGCCTTTTTATGTATCAAGATCTGGATCATTTGTTGATTGATTAAGTGAAGGGTATCAAACAGTGATAAGATATCTTAAGCACTTTATTTTATTTTAAAACATCTAAATTTACATTTATTCAACAGTCTTCGGCTATTGGGCCAACGTCTTTTCTGTGCATGTGGATACACTAATGGAGTTTCATATTGTCTTTTCTTGTATAAATTTACCCCATAATACATCATGTAGGATTTCCAGTTTCATGTTCTTTATATTGGACTAGCAATTGAAAGATTCTGTAAAATGTATATAAAACATTCTACATTTTCAGTTGTTTATTTTCCTAATTTTGAAAGTTGTCTTGCCCACACTTAATTTGACATAAAGGTTTTATTGAGGTTTTTCGGAGCACATTATTTTGTGTTCATTAAAACATATTGATTTCATCAACATGCATACCCATTACTTTCAATGGGAAATTACAAGTACATTGAACATAAATAAATAGGTCTGTGAACATAAACAACTGCTCCTTGGTAAGCCATGACTCAGTTGGTGGGAGTAAAAGTGCATTAATTATTCTAGAGAGTAGACTGCTATATAGTGTAAGTGCTTCTTCCTCAGGATTATGAGAATAGGGAAGCCATCCACTCTTTCAGCAAATATACAGCAGAGCTTTTAATATGTATATAATATCACATGCATGAATGTGTTCTAAGTTATTAATCAGTACCCCACTGACAAGTGTTTCACTTGTTTACATTTTAAACTATTTTTTTGCTATTATAAAAATGCTGAACATTCTTGTGTTTGTAAATTTTTTGTTTAAACCCCCACCCAAGGATATGTTTATTGATTTTAGAAAGAGAGGAAGGGGTTGTAAAAAAAAAAGAAAGAGAGGAAGGGAGAGAGAGAGAAACATTGATGTGAAATAGAAACATGAAACATTGTTCAGTTGCCTCCCATACATGTCCCAACTAGGGATCAAACCCACAACATAGGTTTTGTGCACTGATTGGAAACTGAGCCTGCAACCTTTTGGTGTATGGGATGATGCTCTAATCACCTGAGCCACCCTACCAGGGCATGTCTTTTTGAATTTTATGTACAGAAATTTAAATTTTATGCCTCTGTTCCTTTTTGATATATATTTATGTTTTTATACATTGAAGAAAAATTTCATTCAAAAATCCAATATTCTTTCTTTACCCATGTAGAATATATAGTTTTTCCTTCCCTCCTTCTTCCTTCTTCTTCCTTCTCCTCTTTCTCCTCCCTCTTCCTCCTTCCTTTCTCCTCCTTCCTCTTCCCTCCTCATCCTCACACTCCTCCCCCTCCTCTTCTCTCTTGTCCCTCTCCCTCCTCCTCCTCCCCACTCCTCTCCTTGTATTTTCTTCTCTTGCCGTCTTATTTTTCTTTTCCTTCCTTCTCCTCCCCCTTCTCCTCTTTTTCCTCTTACTTCTCCTCCTCCTCCTCCTCCTTCCACTTCCTCCTCATTCTTGCCTTCTTCCCATCTTCTTTCTTATTCTCCTCCTCCATATTTAGGTCTTAAATCCAGCTGGAATGTATTTTAGTATGTATTTTGCGGAGAATACTTAAATTTATCTCCTTCTTACTAGCCAATTTTCGCAATAATATGTGTTGAGTAATCCTATTCTTTTCTATTGATTTTTTTTTTCCAGAAGTGGTTTTATCAAGTGAGCCTAAAATTTTTAAAGAGACTTTATTTTTTGGAGCAGCTTTAGGTTCTCAGACAAATTGACCAGAAGGTATAGAGATTTTCCATTAACTCCCTGATTTCACTCATGTATAACCTCTCCCATTATCATCATTCTCCACCAGTGTGGAACATTAATTACAATTGATGAACCTACATTGATATATTGTTATCACCCAAAGTCCGTAGTTTACATTAGGGTTTATTTTTGGTCTTATATAGTTTACAGTTTGGACAAATTTTTAATGACATGTAACTACCATTATAGTTGCACACAGAATAGTTTCACTGCCCTGAAGATCCTCTTGTGTTTCACCTACTCATTTTCTCCATTTTACCCCTGCTCCAAACCCTGGCAACGATTGTCTTTTTACTGTCTCCATAGTTTTGCCTTTTTGAGAATGTCATATAGTTGGTTGGAATCATAAGGTATGTAGCCTTTTCACATTGAATTCTTTCATCTAGTAACATGAATTTAAATTTCATTCGTGTGTTTTTATGGCATGATAACTCATTTCTTTGTGATACTGAATAATATTCTATTGTCAGCATGTACCACAGTTTATTTAAGCATTTACCTACTCAGGGACATCTCTGTTACTTCCAGGTCTTGGTAATTATGATTAAGTCTGCTATAGACATCTATGTGTAGGTTTTTACATGGACATAAGTTTTCAGCTCCTTTGGATAAATAATAAAGAATGTGATTGCTGGATCATATGGTAAGAGTATGTTTAGTTTTGTAAGAAACTACCAAACTGTCTTCCAGAGTGGCTATAACATTTTGCATTTCTTCCAGCAGTGTGTAAGAGTTCCTTTTACTGCAAATCCTTGCCAGCATTGGATGTTGACATTGTTCCAGATTTTGGCCATTCTAATAAGTATATAGTGGTATTGTGTTGTTTTAATTTGTATTTCCTTGATGACAAATGATGTGGTGTAAATTTTCATGTATTTATTTGTCATGTGTAAATCTTTGGTGAGGTGTCTATTAAGGTCTTTGGCCCATTTTTATTTTTATTTATTTTTATTTTTATTTTTGGATCTTTAAAAACATAACTTTCATTGACAATCATAGGCCACGAGGGTGAACTCTGAGGTGAAGGAGGGTCCCAGCCCCTGCCAGGTGCCTGGGCTGGGCACCTGCTGGCAGAGGAACGTGGAGGGGACTCCCGTGCTACTGAGACTCTAAGCAGACCCGTCCTGCCGCCAGGGAGGGTGTGAGGGCGTTGGGCAGGCCACCCCCAACTGCCTGTGTGAGCCCATGGCTAGGATCCCCCCGCCCCCACTAGCGGGCTGCGCCCAGGGTTTTCTTGCCACACAGGGGCAGCTAAACAGACACTTTGAACACAGACTTGCTGGGGACCAAGCCATTGTAGGCGCGTGGAGACAGCCCCACCCCCAGGAGGTCAGCTATCCTTGCCCCCGCTGCTCTTCTGGTCCGAGGCGGTGGCCTTGGTCAGGTTCCCAGCTTCTCTCTTCAGGACACTAAGCAGAGTCTGCGAGCTCTCCAGGATCTTGAGGTAGGCGGCCTCCGTCTCCGCGATGGTGCGATCGAACTCGTTTCGGGAGGCGATCTTGCGTGCCAGCTTCTCATTGACCCGGGCCAGCTTCTCCGTGAGCTGCCTCACCTCGTTCTGCAGCCGCTGCTTCTCATCTTCTTCCCGCTAGATCTGCTGGCACAGCTCCTCCTGCTTCTGGCACAGCTCCTCGATGCACTTGACCAGCTCGTTGTTGTAGTTCTGCAGCACTGCGCCCTGCTGGGTCAATGCCCGTCCCGCCGCGCCAACCGCCCCTATTTTTATTTTTTAAAGATTTTATTATTTTTAGAGAGAGGAGTAGGGAGAGAGGAGAGAGACATCAGTGTATAGTTGCCTTTCACCTGCCTCTAGGTATGGATCTGGCTAGAGACCTGGCTTGCAACCTGGTTATGTGCCCTGGCCCATTTTTAAAATCAGATTAGTTGTTTTCTTATTGTTGAATGGTGGATAGGAATAGAAGAGAGATGATTTTCACTATATGATCTTCTATATGTATGAATTGTTCAAAAGAACAATTTAAATAATTTTGAACAGTTACCCTTTATAAAGGTGAACATGTATGTGTATTCCTTTGATTACTGCTAAGAACTTTTGTTTTAGTCAAAGGATGGTTATACTTTTTTCTCTCTTTGCAAACCAACACCAGAACTAGATTTGGTCCAAAATGGTAGTAATTTGTTTACTATGTGTATTCCTACAACAGGTGTGTTACCACCAGACTGATTACTGGCAATTTGTGAAAGATATCCGCTGGCTTAGTCCCAACTCGGCCCTTCATGTGGAGAAGGTAAGAAGTGAAGGTAACCTCAACGCTTTGTTGTTTGATGTTCCTTCTGGAGCGTCTGCTAGAATAGAAGGATGGTGTGTGTCAGGTTTCTTAGTTAACTGAGGAGAGGAAATTATCCCTATAAGGCTGATTTGGAGGGTAGGATTATTTGCATTAAAAAATAAACCTTGCAAACCCATTACTCAAGGCCACTTTCTCCCCTCTGGGGAAGAGGTGAAAAAGTTTGGTTGTTTTCAAAAGGTCTGCAAATATGGGACCAGAATGAAGCTTTTCAAAACCAGGGCATGTGGCAAGAGGTTCCCGGAAGTGGTTGGGAGGGGTAGGACTGAAATGCTAATAACTGTTAAAGAAGAGAAGGATGCTCCAATTAGAAAGAAACGTGAGGTTTCTGGAGGCTGGTGTCAAATGAAGCCAAGCATGCTCCCAACAGTGTTGGGCGCCATTATCCCACTCTGCCCTTCTGTCAGCTCGTCACAGTGCTGCCAATTTCTAGTCAGGGAAATAGAGCTGAGGCACGGAGGTCCCCAAGCAGATCAATACCTGCCAAGTTTATGTATCTACTTATTTAACTCTTTATTATGGAAAAATTAAATATAAACAAAATAATAGAGAATAGTGTATAATGAACTTCAAATAGCTATCACCCATCTTTATCTCATGTATTACCCCACCCACTGCCAGATTCATTGTTGAGATGGCATTAGGAAAAGTAATTTGTTTTTAAATGATCAGGGAACCAAATAACAAGGTCTCACACTATCATTTTTTTGTGAAAAGGAAGCCAGAGCCCAGTAATTTTTCTTATATAGATAATTTTATCCTCATTTTATTTTCCCACCAAACCTCCCACTAATTCCTTTTATAAAGCATATTGCTGCAGTCATTTACTCTTAAAAACTACTTGAAATAGTCATCCATATACTTTTTGATACTGGGCTGTCAGACCTTGCTTTCAGAAACAGCCATATAGAAGGAGGTTCCAAACAGAGGATACTCTGATTAGGGGCAAAAAATGGTGCTCAGATTGTTTCTCTTTGGTGATATTTTTCCTAGATCCACCCCCCCCCCGCCCCAGGTTTTTATTGCATCTTTTTGTGAAGCCCATCTAAAGTAGAGGATTCTGTGAAGAGAAGGCAAGAGGTCAAGTTTATCCTTCTGAATACCTGAGAATAGATGCCTCTTTGGAAATAGAACCTAAAGAGACAGATGTAGCAGCTTGGTTTTCTCTAGGAGCTGCATTTTAGGTCTTAACTGCTTAGTCTCTCTCCAGTGATCCAGTCTATTAAACCCTTCCTTCTCTCTCCTTACTCAGTAATCTCTAAATGCCAGCCAGAGGAAAATACCTCTGATGGCTTCCTCTTAACCTGTCTCAATTTAGTTCTCGTGAAGTCTAATGAGGTCATTATACTTCAATCTTGCTGAGTTTACATGTTTTGACTCATGCCCTTTCGCCTCCTAGTTCATCAAGTTGCATGAGAAGGGCCAGAGCAGCTCTGATGGCATGAGCGAGCATGTCATTGCAGAGCTATGGCTGCAGCATAGCTTGCAGTCCCACTGCCTCTCGGCTCAGCTACGACCTCTGCTTGGGGACAGACAGTACATCAGAAAATTCTACACAGGTAGGTTGAGGACACTTAGCCAGAATGGTGACATATACCTCCTCATGGTTTTCCACTTTACTCTTCCTTTATAGACTCATTCTGACCTAGGGTCTCATAATTTTGCTTGATGACATAGAGGTTTTAATTAGAGACACATAGTCAGTCTTCTCTCTTACTTCCTATGTAATAAACAAACTTATTCCCCTACTCCCATACATACAAACCAATAGGAATTAACTGCTATTTACTGAGAGTTTCCATGTTCCAATCAGTGTTATATACTTTTTATACGTATACCTTTAACATAGACCTGAGAGTCGGGTGTTAACATTCCATTCAGAGAAGTAGAGCTCAAGGAGATTAGGTTACTTGGCCAAAACCACCCAGAACCAGGATTCAAACCTGAGTCATCCTGACTTTGAAGCTTCTTGTCCTGGCCCCTCTTCTAGACTGCACATCACTTAGCCTCTCACACTGTATTTGTTGCCAGCTGCCCTTCTTTCCACAGTGGCATGATTCTCCTCAAGTCATGTTTACCTTTTCACTCTTTCCTTTCCTGAGTTTCTCCCAGGCTCGTACAGGGTAGCCAAAGATCTCCATCTTTTGGCTCCATCACTGTGGTAGCTTTTCTCTCTCCAGATACTGCTTTCCTGCTAAGTGAGGCCCACGTCACGGCCATGCTTCAATGCCTAGAAGCGGTGGAACAGAACAATCCCCGTCTCCTGGCCCAGATTGATGCATCTATGGTAAAGGAGGGGAAGGAATTATCTATGTATATGCTGGCCTCCTAGTCCTCACCACAGTGTAACTGTCTGTAGCCAGCTACTTCTTTACTTAGGCAGTGGTAAACTAAAAGGCTTTCATTAAAAAAAAAAAAAAAAAAAAACTTGGAAAAGAAGGAGAGGTACTGTTAAGTACCTACTGAAGTCAAATGTTTAAGCTTAGGTCTGCTTAAAAAGGGGGGTGTCTTTCTTAAAACTCTTTAAAAATTTTTTAGTCTGAGTAAGCCCCTCTTTAGGGTAGACTTGGCAAAGAGCTGAGGAGAAGAGGCATGGTTTTGAATCAGGAGTAGGATTTATAGTGTCACACCTAGTACAACCTAGGGTTACATTGGATCATGTTTTGTCCTTGAAGTAGAAAGAAAATTTTATTGCCTGATGTTGATTATTATAAACTCCCCAACGCACTTACCCCATCACAAATATCAGTGCCTATGCGAGAATGGAATTACAGTCCCTACTCCTTTTAGGGAGAGATTCCCTATCTCTCCTGGTTTTAAATTTTTTATTCTTGGTTACCACCTATTGACTGCTATGGGTATGCCAGGCATGATGACAATTAATATGTCATCTCATTTAATCCTCAAAACTCTATAAAGTTGCTATTAATCCCATTTTATAAAGGAAGCCAATGAGGGACAGAATAGATAAGTCACTTGCCCCAAGTATGGACCAAATAGCTTAAAAGTGATAGAGCTTAATTTGAACCCTAGTGTGACTTCTGACTCCATCTGCATAGCACTCCAAGCCTACTACCAAGGGTCAGCTCTGCTAGTGTTTCTGTGGTGCTTAGTGCCCCTCTGAGGACCTCCATCCTTGACTCTGACATACGTTTTTTTAATAGTTTGCCAGAAAGCATGAGAGCCCACTGCTGGTGACAAAGAGCCAGAGCCTGACAGCTCTGCCTGGTTCCACATGCACCCCTCCAGCCAGCCACACTCAGCATTCCTGCTTTGGGTCCTTCTCTAGCCTCCATCAGCCTGTACCCAGCTATGGCCCAGGTATGGGGGCAGGAAGAGGGGGTAGTCATGACATGTAACCCCAGCCTGGAAAGACTTTGTGGGTGCTCCCAGGCTGGGTATACATAAAGCTTTGGGTTGGTGCAATTTGTCAAACTTCATGCCTTAGTAATGGATGTCTTAAAAAGTTATATAGCAACTAGACTAAGATAATTCAATAGATTCATTAAGGTAACAGAAGAAAGAAAGGTATTTTTAGATTCCCCTGGGTTTCCAATCTGCATTGGGAAGAAAGCATTTCAATACTAATAGCTAACATGTATTGAATGCCTACCGTGTGCCAGGCTCTGTTGTAAGCAGCTGATCCTCAAATCAGTCCCATCAGATAGATGTTATTGCTCTTTTTATGGATGAGGAATACATACTAGTAAGCCATTAAGCCACTGTTTTAAGGGCTCATTTTCTTGGCTTAGCTGCTTCTAAGTAATTTTTTTACTCATCCTAAATGACTTAGATTTTCTGAGTTGACACTATGTGTCCTAAGCACCCAGTAATGATAGGGAATTTGATTCTTAGTTGTGGAGAAGCTCTTTATATATACCAGAGGCTTCTGGCTCACCTTTTCCTTCCCTTTCTCTTTACATCCTAGAAAGAAGGTCTACTTCCTTCACCCTCTCTGGCTCTCCCTGGAAATCTCAAGAAAGCAGAGGACATGTCTCCCCAGCAGAAGATCAGACCATCCAAGCCTCTCTGCCTCCAGGCTCTGCGTTAGCCAGGGATTCCCCCTCCACACCAAATGAGATGAGCTCCAGCACTCCGACCAGCCCCATTGAATCATCTTGGCTCAGCAGCCAAAATGATTCTCCAAGTGATGTCAGTGAGGGGCCTGAGTACTTGGCCATTGGCAACCTGGACTCTCGGGGCCGGGCTGCCAGTTGTCAAAGTCAAGGCAGCCCTGCTGAGAGCAGCAGCTCCAACTTGTTCTCCTCCAGCAGTTCCCAGAAGCCAGATTCTGCTGCTTCTTCCCTAGTGGACCCAAAGGGAGGTTGGCAGAGCCAGCAGTCCAGTGTCCTTCGCAGGTCCAGCTTCTCAGAGGGCCAGACACTCCCTGTCACCAGTGGAACCAAGAAGAGCCACATTCGCTCCCATTCGGATACCAACATTGTCTCCAGAGGAGCCCCAGGTAATGATAATCACCAGGCCCCTAGTTAGCACAGTGACCTCCTGAATTTTTCTTAGGGTAGAAGGAAGTTTGTTTTTAAGGGTCTTCAAATGGCAGAAAGAGAAGTTATGTTTTAGATGACATAACGGTATCCCACTTCTAACGAAAGAAAGAAGCTTGTAATGTAAAAGGGATACCCAAGAAATCTCTGAGAATATTTGTGTTTACTCCTTTATACATTGCTAAATAGTAAATGCTTTCCTGGGTTCCTTTACTAGTTCTTTAGCATCAACAGCATGCATATAGTATGACTCGTCACAGTTCGAGTTTTAAATGTATCTCTCAGGGGAAGTACTACCAAGCTTTAAAAATAATTCCATTACCTGGCTGGTGGCATAGTGGATAAGGTGCCGGCCAGCGAACTCAAAGGTCGCTGGTTCGATTCCCCAGCCAGGGTACATAACCAGGTTGCAAGCCAGGTCTCCAGCCAGATCCATAGCTGGAGGCAGGTGAAAGGCAACCACATATTGATGTGTCTCTCCCTCTTTGCCTCTCTCCCTTCCCCTTTCTCTAAAAAATAATAAATAAAAAATCTTAAAAAAAATAATTTCATTTACTTCCCCCTATATCTGTGATTCCTGAGAAGTATTGTCAGCATATACTACCAATATGTCAGAGGCAAAGTGATATTAAAGTGTCCTTATTAAAACTAGGGATGCAAAAACAAAACAAAACAAAACTAGGGATGCAGTGAGTGTGGGGTGCTGTAATGTCCATAAACAGCTGGGTGAAGCAGACTGAGCATCACTAATTCAGGTTGAAAGGCAGTCAGGTAAGGAGGTGCTGGCCACTGAGACCACTCTCACACAGACACCAGCTGCTAGCAGGAGACAGGACCGTAGGCACAAGGAAGGTAGGTCTCACTGCTTTCGCCGTCTTTCTGCCCTCATCTTTTCTGGGTTGTTGGTGTCTGGCAGGCTTTGGTTGGGTTACTTTTGTAAGAGAATCTCCATAACATCAAATATAACATGGACCTTTGTGCTTAAAGCCAGTTCTGTGGGGGATAGCCCCTGAAATAAAATACAAAAAGTTAAGAACAAAAAAAGGAGGATTTCCTTTAGCAGCCTAGAACTGCCATTGATTTCCCTTTGTAATTTATGGAAAGGTGAGAGCCAAGGCTGTCATCTGCAGCTTTTGAATGGCAAACTTTGTCTGTTTTCCTGTCAAGAGTGTGGTTTAGCTTGTTGGACCTCTTTGGGAAAACAAAACTCCAAGTCAAGGCCTGTCTTCCCATGAGGTTTTTCAGATGTGAAGAGTGCTTAGATTACAGCCTCAATTTGCATCTCCTGCTGCAGGCCTGGTGTCTGCTGTATGCCATGTCTCTGGTCTCTGAGCACGTAAAACTTCTCTGTCCTCATTCTTGAATCTACCTGGATTCCAGAAACCATGGTAACCTGCCTTGGAAAAGGGAGCCAGGGAAAACCTAAGCAGAAGGGTCTGAGGGAGCATGGGTCACGTACAGCTTCTTGAATGAGTCATCCTTCCTTTAGCACAAGGGCTCCATCATGGGAATTAGACACCCACTCTGCTAAATAAAAGGACACTCTTTTTTTCACTTTCTCTATTCTCATTTCCTTTGTCTGGACTCTCCTCTGCGCCTGTCTATCTACATACAGGAGGCCCCAGGAATATCACCATTATAGTTGAAGATCCTATTGCAGGTTTGGGAGCCAGTCCTCCTTTCTGTGTACCACCTCCTCCTGCTGCTCCTCCATGACCAATGTGTTTAGTTCAGAACCTCCTTTCCCATTCTGGTGTCAAATCAAGTCTGGCTAGTCTGGTCCTGCTTGGGTGCTAGGACCTTTCTGTAAAATGGTCCAATATGTTGCATGATATGTTTTCTGCCCATGACTTCCAAATGCTTCATTCATGCTCCCAACTGCTCTGGGTAGCAGAGAGAAGACTTGTCAATCCTATTTGTCCAAAGATAAAACTGAGGCCTGCCATTCATCTAAGGCACCATGCCAAATTAGTGGCAGCATTTTTCTTGTAACTGAGTACTTAGAACAGATTACTTTATTTTCCTTGAATTAACACCAGAATACGTTTTCCTGTCTACAGACTTGGATGTGGGTGCATGTTTTTCTCTCCTAGAGTCTCCTGTTTCCTTTCTGTCTTACCCATCTTCTCTCCCCCTCAGATTCTCTCCACCCCTCATTCCAGCCATTGTATCGGATATTTCTAGTGACTTAGTCTGTTTCTTTGGTTTGCACAGTGGTGTTCAAAGTTAATATTGTTTATCATAATGCATGGAGAGATTAATACTAGGATGTGTCTGCAAGACAGAGTGGTGAGGGAGGACTGAAAACCATATTCTCCTGGTAATGGGTGAAGTCACTGGGTATGTTAACTTGGAAAAGAGAATGTTAAAGAGGAGTAAGTCTGTGAGACCATTGGTTAGAGGAGATGAGAAATTGTAAGATCATTGTTCTTAAGGAGATGAGTAATTGGAAGAAGACAGATTTCAAGTGAGTATGAGAAAATTCTAAGCATTTGATATGTTCAATTGACTGGGCAGCATCAGGAGGCCATGAGCTCAGTAAGCAAGACCAGATGGCCTATACATACTGTGAAGGAATAGGGTGCTGGTGTTGGTGTTTGTGTTGTGCTCTGAGTTTGACCGGGGACCTCAAAGGTCTCTTCTAAGTTATGGTTCCTTAACAAGGCATTGTGATAACTGTTGGTTTCTCTTCAGTACAGTGCTGAGGAGCGGAGCCTATTGCTGGGACTAACGGAAATCTTTGAGGCCCAAAGAAAACACAGAGCTATCTCTCACTGTGTAGTGGCATATTTTGTGAGAGGAGCAGCTGAGAGGTTGGCACCACCTGTCAGGGAAATGGGTTGAGTAAACCTCAGCTGTTTATTCTCCCTGAGCATACACCTCACTTCTCAGGCACATGCTCTCTTGCCTGCTGTTCCTTCTGACAGGGGAGTTTTGTTTACCTTTGGAGAATTTCAGGTTCTCATTTCCTGCAGCCCTGCCTGCTGCTGTTGGTCCCTCCCAACTTTCATTGTTCCATGAAAACTTCTGTACATGTCCTGGCTACTTTGCCAGCCTTCTCTTGAAACCTCTCCTTTCTCCAGAGAGGCTGGGCCTCCAGTCCTCGGGTTACAAGGCCATCCTTGGCTTCTCTAGCCTGTCTTGACGCTTCCTTTAAAGACATTTTGGATTTTATTTTGCTGTTCTGCCATTTCAGAAATGGGTTAAATTTGCAGATATGTTAAATTTACACTTTAGGTTGAAGAGAAGACATATTCTGGTATTTCCTTAATGAGTTTAGCCCTTCTGATATTGTTTTAAAACCTAATGTCAAGGTATCAGAAAAAATTTCAATGTGCTTATCTTTGTTTTACCATATGAAGACAGTTTTATAGATTGGTTTGTCCAGAGTGTAGAAGTTGGCTGATATTTCTTAAACATTTGATAGGAAGATGGAGGAACAGAGACACTTTCATTTGACTTTTTTTCACCTCTGTATTGTTTCATTTTGGGTCACATTTTTTCTCTTTTCCCCTTAGAATACACTGACTTCCCTCTCCTCTCCTCTCCTCCATGTTTCCCTGCATTTTGGATTGCCCCTTTTGGTGTGCCACCTCTCTCCTTTTTGGGAGGGCAGTGGGAATGGGAACAATTGAATGATGAAAAGCCAAAGTTTGTAATGTACCTGTGTTCACCTTGTACATGTGTTTCTACTCCCTGGTGGGTACTGATGCTAGAATCCTGCAATGATAAGGCGAAGTTGAGAGGCCACTTGCCCTACTCTGGCCAAAGCAGTGAAGTCAGCACACCCAGCTCTCTGTACATGGAGTATGGTAAGTAGTGCCAGAAAGGCCAGGGCTATAATTGCGTCTTTGCTCTCCCCTGTGCCTGCTAGGCTCTGAGCTGTGTGGCTCACCTCAGCTTTTTGGAGGGTATACATGGTACAGTCTTACTCTCCCTTTGTTGTTTCCAACCCTGTGCTAGAAATCACACTGTCCCTCCAGTTCCCTTGCTTCTCTCTGACTTAGGGGTCCCACCCTCTCTTATGCTATAGGTGTTATCACTGAGTATCTGTTGAGCCAGATGGAGTGGTTCTCTGAGTGTCTGGGTTTACTGACCAGAAGATAAGCTCCACTTGGAAACCGTCCATAGGAGAAGGCCATTTGTTTCCTTGTCTGACTCTCAGCGCAGGTTTTTGTTTTTGTTTTCAATTTAATTTTATTGTTGTTGTATTACATCCATCTCCTTTTTGCTCCCCTCTGTCCCCCTCCCCACCCACCCATTCCCCCCAAAGTCAATCCCACCTGTTGTCCATGTCCATGGTTCCTTTATACTAGGTTCTTTGGTTTTTTTTCTGCGGGGTAGAAGGACGAGTACATCACCTCAAATTGAGGTGGCAAAAGTTTATCTAGGCCCTCTTCATTTATTCCATCATTCTTTAACCAAGAGACTTGTGTCCTGGGATCCTGAACTTCTAAGAAATTCCTTTAGAAGCTAGATATCTTCTTTCCAACCTGTTATCTAGGAAAACTTGGGACCATCATTAGTGGAAAAAGCATCAGACTTCTTGAAGAAGCATGACTATTACACATTTGCTTTTCAAAGCAGAGCTCTTCATGTTCCATTTTCCCACAGAGGGTGGTCAGTACCTATGCTCAGGGGAAGGCATGTTCCGAAGACCATCAGAAGGACAGTCCCTTATCAGCTACCTGTCTGAGCAAGACTTTGGCAGTTGTGCAGACCTGGAAAAGGTGAGGAATCTAAGGGACTGCTGAAGAGCCCGTCAGTCAGGAGGTCTAAGGGGCTGCCATGCCATTTGTCCTTAAGAGGTCTTGGGGTACATAGCTGTCTCTGGAGAACTCTTTAGGGGGTTGCGCTTCTCATCGAGTCCAAAAACATTGCTGATTATGCCTTAGAGGCTGCCTTGGACAGAGATACACTGAATTTTAGCCACATTGATTGTTGTTTCTTGACCCTGGAACCTTAGGGAAAAACTGTTTCCAAAACCAACTTCATTATTTTATTCAAAGGTTCAGATATGTTTGTGATAAATAATGTCCCTGTAGAATTTTAAAGCTTACAAAGCACTTCATCCTGAGACATCACATTTACCTTAAAAATTTATGTACAGGAGTATGGCTTTAGGAAAGACCCTGATATGAAATTCTGGATGTCCTCTGTCATATTTTTACGTGGAAAGTAGGACAGGAAGGCTAGACATGAACATGTATATACAAGAGCAAAGAGAATGTAGAACAGGTTTTCTGGCCATCTGCTTTCCTTATAGTAGAAGTGTACATTTTCCCTGGGTGTTTGAATAAAAGCAGTGCATGCCTTGGAACCTTTATTTCCAACATTATAATCAGTGAGACATTCAATATTTCTAACCCTTGGCTAAACAATTTCTTTGGTGCTTTTGTTGCCTCCAGGAGAATGCCCATTTCAGCATCTCAGAGTCCTTGATTGCTGCCATTGAACTAATGAAGTGCAACATGATGAGCCAGTGCCTGGAAGAGGAGGAAGAGGAGGGCGAAGACAGTGATAGGGAGATCCAGGAACTAAAGCAGAAGATCCGTCTTCGTCGCCAGCAGATCCGCACCAAGAACCTGCTCCCTGTGTACCAGGAGACTGAGCATGGAAGTGAGTGAAGCTGTGAGCATGTCTGTTCCCGCTTCTTCAGGGCTTCAGGATAAGACTGGTGCTTCCTGGGGGTTTCTTTTCTGTCTTAATTTGAGATGTTATAACCAAGCCAAGGGTTCCTCTTTCTGTCAGAGTTTTGTCCTATTTTTTCCAACCTGATCAGAGTCCCAGAGTTCACCTATTTCCTACTCCAGAAATATCTTTAAAAAAAAAAAAATAGGTTTCTGATATGAAAAGAACTACCATTAGTCCCAGATTCATTTCTCAGATAATAATACCTTCTACTTACATGACATTTTCTAAATTTCCTGAATAAGAACTAGTTTCCACTTCCCCAACATCACTTCTAAGCTTCTATTAACTTCTTTGTTGAAGTTGTACCAGGTCCCTTTTGTTGTGACCCCAGAAGAAGAGGAGGTTTTTCTCTTATTGTCAACAGGCTTTCGGATCACGTCTAGCAGCTCCCAGTTCAGTTCACGGAATTCCACACAGTTCTCTGACTCTGGCTCCGCTGATGAGGTTGATGAATTTGAAATTCAGGGTAAGAAGTGACACTTTGTTTCAAAGGAGCTTTCATTACTTATTTCTTTGACTTTTGAATCACATACTGAGAAGCTTTCCCTAAGTAGGAATCTTCAGGATAGTACATTATGGGTTATTGTAAGGGACAGGCTCTCTTGTAAAAAACAAAGCCCCTTTAACATTTAAGCAGAAAAGAACACCAGAAGGAAGTGTCCCAGGGGGAATGGACTGGCTGTGGAAGTCACCCTGGTGCTTTTTCCTCATTTGCACCTTTCTCTTGGATTCCCACTCGGATTCCTCCTTATTACAGCAGTTCTTGCTGTTATAAGCATCTGCACAAAGGAGGGGAGGGGTTATAACCTAGGAAGGCAGTTGTGTTAATTTAGGTTAACCTATGATTAATGGGTGAATTAGTTCCTACAGATCATAGATTTCTTCAGGTTCCCATCAGTGTAACAAACCAACAAACAGAAAAAGGAACAAACCAAAAAATAGTTCAGGGACATAGTTTTTCCCCCATGGGTAAAATCAAGAGTAGTTTTCTTATGGAGAATGTTAGGCACATTGTAACATGACAATGAGAAGAGAGATCTTTTATTGTATGAGGCTCTGATTTCCTGTGTATACCAATTTAGTGTACCCATCACCTGCACAGACCTCCAGGTGTGGTAGCTGGGTTTTTTCCTCATTCAGAAATGCAATTTTTTTATGTATATTTTTTCAGTTTCCAGAAAGTCGTCCTTCTGTAGTTTCCTTAATGTATCTGACTTTCATTCATTACAATAGTAGTCACTTAAAACTCATTATTTTTTGGTTTGTGTGTGGTTTTCCAACAATTCTCTAATTCCCAGACACCAACTGAGTGTCCTGTAAATCAATTCTAACACTAACCTCTGGAGCACAGACCTGACCCCACAGCTTAAGGTCTCAATCCCATGAGACTATCCCCACTTAGATGCCAGCCACAAATAGGGTTACCAACCTACCCACATGTCTCCCCAGCCAACTACAAATTCAGGGGTTCCCATGACTACCTACTCAGGTTCAATAGTTAGCTGGAATGACTCACAGATCTCAATAGAGCACTATGCTTACAACTGTAGTTTATTATAAAGGATAAAAATTAATAGCTACATGAAGAGCTATTAAGCTCTTCATGAAGAGGTACATAGGGCAAGGTCCCAAAGTGTCCACAGGAACCTCCATCCCTGTGGAGTCAAGGTATGCCACTTGCCTATACACTCATGTTTGTTCACCAACAAAGAAGCTTTCCCAGGCCTGTTGTAGTGTTTTAATCAAGGTTTCATTATGTATGCATGAGTGATTAAATCAATGACCATTGGTGATTACACTTAATCTCCAGGACCTCTTCCCTCCTAGGAAATTGGGGTTGGGGCTAAAAGGTCTTCTGGTAACCAGACCTATCCAAGCTAACTGGATGCCCCCAGAATCCCCCTATTAAATACATAAACTCATATGATAGGAAGGGGCTCATTACGGATAACAAAAGACATTTCTGTCAGTGAGGAAATCACAAGGATTTTAGGAGATCTGTGCCTGAAACTGGTCCAAAAACCAAACATATATATTTTTTTACACCATAGTCTGTGATTGACTTGATCTCCAAATTAGAAAAAAATAAAAAGGTTTTGCCTGTCTCTTAGGATCAGCAGTCAGAATTTCATGAGGATAATATTTAAGGTAAATTCAAAACATGCTGCTTCACTGGGTGTGGAAAGTCCTCCGTTCCTTGCAGCAAAGCAGAGAGCCAAGGGAAGCTGTGTAGTCTGGAAGGAGCCAAAATTGGAATAGCCCACCTGGGGGTGGCATAAAATACATCCATGGGCCTAGAAAAGATGTTTAATCAACTAACTCTGATCAGAAAACCCTTCAAGGAAGGGATCTTAAGGCAGGGTTTCTCATACTCCAGGCCCCATAATTCTTTGTTGTGCTAGACTGTCCTGTGCATTGGAGGATGTTAGCATCATCCTGGCCTCCACCCACTAGATGTCAGTAGCACACCACCCACTCCCACAACTATGACATTCAAAAATGTCTCCAGACATTGTTAGTTATAAAATCTGGCAAAATACCCCTACAGTTGAGAACCAAAGCTATAGTAAATAGCATATCTGTGGAGTATGCCTATCAATTTAAGTTCCTAAAAGCAGTTTCATCTTTTGGAGCAAGGTCAAGTCCTGATTCCAGGAATGTATGGTATATAGAACTGTCATTTTTGTTGATTTACTTCCTGTCTGAATACTAAAGGGCACCTTTTATAATCATTATTACACAGATGGTAGTGAAGGATCTAACCTGACTCACATGTCAAAGAACGGACTCTCAGTGTCAATGGCCTCGATGTTTTCAGGTAGTCTGTGTTGCAAGTGTGGGTGTGCTCATACATGCATGCATGTGAATGTTTGCACCAGCCTTTGTACATAGTTTATGTGACACCCATTGAGGTTATGAAGATTATAGGGTTTGAAGAACTAGCTGGGCAAAACTGGACTTAAACCAGCTAGGAACACTTTAGATATTCATTTTGTCCATATATGACCCTAGCAGTCCTCCTCACCAAGGTTATCCTTTTATATCTTTCCCTATAGTGATTTATAGATGAAGTAGTCATTATGGCTAATGGAGGTCGTAGACAGTTCAGAAAGGAATGGTCAGATGAAGAAATTTTAGTTCAAATCTATAGCTAAGCTACTGCCATACATTCAGATAACAAAAATCAGGTAGACTTATATGAAACTTAGCATCTCTTTTGAATTTGCAGAGCCAAAAAGCTATATCTTTTAGGTACTTAGCATTCAATTAGGATTTACAGCTGCCAATGTTTGACTTTAGTAATTGCTTTTTGATCCAAACAGATAAGGCCTTCTGTAGGTGGGTTAACTGTAAGAACATAGCAATTTCCTACTCAAAGTAGCTTTACAATACACAACCACAACAAAACTAAGGAGTTTTATTAAATAGTTAATTTTAACTTAATATTGCCAGTAACTAGAATTTGAAATAATTATATAAAATTAGATCAAGACTTAGAGAAATAAAAGTAATTGGGAACCTTTTTCTCTATTCCTGAACTGTTATAATTTATTTGAACCATCTTCCCTTGCTTGAGATGTAATTACCCTGTCATTGTTTAAGTGGTTTCTAATGTGCTTACAGCCACAGTCCTTGGCTAGTGCATTTATTGACTGTAAACCACTTTTCCGTCAGTTTACTTGAACCGTAAGGCTTAACTTTATTTAACCTTCCTAATGTCCCTCACCCATTTTGGGAGTGGTAAAGCTTTTTTCATATACCAAGAATATGAAACACTTATCAATTAAAAACTACTTTTTCTTGTGATCCACATCGCAACATATTATGGGGCTTAGGGGGAAAGCAGTCAGAACAAGCCTCTCTCAAAAGTTTTACTTTCTGGACTTCCAGCCAAGATGGAGGCCAAGATAGGCATGCTGCATCTTCCTCACAACTAGAAGAAATTTACATCTACTTCAAAACTGAATAAAAACAACACAGAAATTTCAGAAAATCTAACTACATGGAAGTGCAACAAATGAAGAAGTAAAGAAATACTCAGCCAGACAGGTAGGAGAGGCAGAGCTGGGGAGGAGAGCTGCAGCAGCAGCACCGGAGCTGAGGCTGTGGGGGAAAGCGCAGTCAAAATTTAAACCTGGGAAGCAATCCCAGTGCCAGACCACACTGCCCTTGGTTCCAGCACCAGGAAAAATAAAGCCATATTGCTTCTGACTATGAAACCAGTGGGGGTTGGGGTGGAGGAAGAAACTGCCCATCTCAATAGGCAAGAGGCATTGTTTCCTCTCATTCCTCTTCCTCACATACAATGTGGTGAAATGGCTGGCTCTGCACTGATGAATGAATTCCTAACAAAGTAACAAGTGTGACAGAACTACCTAAGACACAGGGGCAAATGCAGAAAGCTGTGAAGCTGAGGTGACGGAGAAGTATGGCTCAAAAGAGGTAATAGACCGAGGTGCCAGTGGGAGAACTGAGCAATGAAGAGATAGCCACCCTAACAGATGCAGAGTTCAAAACACTGGTGATTAAGATGCGCACAGACTTGACAGATATGCTTAAAAACAGCAGGTGCAGAAAGGAAGAAGTGAAGGCTAGTCTATCTGAAATGAAGAAAAATCCACACAAAACTAAGGGTAAAGGGAAAAAATAGGTTCAAATCAATGATTTGGAACATAAGGAAGAAATAAAAAATCGACCATTATAGAGAAAGGAAACAAGAATTGAAAAAAATAAGGAGAGGCATAGGAACCTCTGGGACAACTTTAAATGTGCCAATACTGAAGCACAGGAGTGCCAGTAGAAGAGGAAGAGTAAGAAATGGAAAACTTAGGTGAAAAAATAATGAAGGAAACCTATTCCATAATTTGGCAAAGGAAATAGACATACAAACCCAGGAAGCCCACAAAGAGTTCCAAACAAGCTAGACCCAAGGAGGACCACACCAATGCACATCTTAATTAAAATGCCAATGGTTAAAGAGAAAACCTTAAAAGCAGCAAGAGAAAAAAAGAAAGTTACCTACAAAGGGGTTCCTATAAGACTATCAGCTGATTTCTCAAAAGAAACCTCATAGGCAAGAAGGGCCTGGCAAGAAATATTCAAAGTGATGAAAAGCGAAGACCTACAACCAAGATTACTCTATCTAGCAAAGCTATCATTCAGAATGGAAGGGCAGATAAAGTGCTTCCCAGACAAGACAAAGCTAAAGGGGTTCATCATCACCAAGCCATTATTGTATAAAATGTTAATGGGACTGACTTAAGAAAAAGAGGTTCAATATTATGAACATTAAAAAGACAACAAATTCACAACTATCAACAACAGAATCTAAAAATTAACAAATAAAAACTAAGCAGACAACCAGAGGGAACAGAGTCACAGATATGGGGAACATTTGGAGGAATGTCAGCTGGGAGGGGGAAGGGTAAGAAGGGGAGAAATGCGCAGGGATTAAGAGGCATAGTTGGTGGGTGCAGAATAGGCAGGGAGATGTTAAGAACAGTACAGGAAAAGGTGAAGCCAAAAAACTTACATACATGGTCCATGGACATGAACTAAAGGAGGTGCTGGGCAGAGGGGAGCAAAGGAAAAATAAATTGAGTGAAAAGTAACAGCATAGCCCTGGCTGGTGGCTCAGTGGATTGGCACCAGCCTGTGAACCCAAAGGTCACTGGTTCAATTTCCAGCCCAGGCACATAACCAGGTTGCAAGCCAGGTCTCCAATCAAGTCCGTAGCTGGAGGCAGGTGAAAGGCAACCATACATTGATGTTTCTCTCCCTCTATTCCTCTCTCGCTTCCTCTCTCTCTGGAAATAATGAATAAAGTTTTTGGAAAAAAAAAAGTAGCAGCATAATCAATAAAAAATAATAAATTATTTTAAAAAGAAAAAGACATTTGCCTTCTTTGTACACAGAGATTCCCAATTATAAAAGTATAATATACAATTCATTTCTTCTCCACTCTAGATTTTTTTTATTGCTTTCTGATTACTTTCATGTTTCTGGCTTTTAATCATATTTATTACTGGTACCAAATTCTTTCTAAAAAGTGTCATTATACATTTTATTAGCAATCTTTTTGATCATGTCTAGAGGTGTTTTTGTGTTTTGTTTTGTATCACCTTAAGTGATTAATGCTATTCAAGAGTCTCTTGGGCGTTGGCTGGTGTGGTTCAGTGGATTGAGCATCAGCCTGTTAACCAAAAGGTCACCAATTTGATTCTGGTTTCCAGCCAGGTTCCCAACTGGGTGTGAGAGGCAACTGATTGATGGTTTTTTTTCCTCTCTTTCTCCCTTCCTTCCCCTCCCTCTATGAATAAATACAGTAAAAAGAGAGAAAGAGTCTGTTGGGATACTATCATAGGAAAATCATCAGAATCCATAATATCCTTGGAAAAATTAAGACTCATGTTATGGACCTTATCTATGATAAATACCCTGCATATTGTAATACTCTGTCTAGTGTCATCACTTTTCTTAGATCCTCATTCATCGAGTAGACCATATAGAATAGAAGTGTTTATGAAGGAAATAGATTTGAAAGTTACTTCCTCCTGGCAATAAAGTGGTTCTGATTCTTGTGATCATAAAAAGCTTTGTATTCATTAACATCTATTTCTGTTTTTAAAAGAATTTTATGGTAGTATAATTACATACCAATATTTACCTACTTGAAATGTATAATAATTTTTAGTAAGTTTATGAAGCTGTGTAGCTACAACTCCTATCTAGTTTTAGAATATTTTCACCATCCCAGTGCCTATTGACAGTTACTCTCATTCCCACCTCAAGCCATAGCCCACTGCTAATCTACTTTGTGTCTACTTTTTGCCTTTTCTGGACATTTCATATTAATGGAATCATATGATCTTTTATGTCTGGTTTCTTTCACCTTATCTATTTCTTCTGATAGTGTCTGCCAAACTGGTATGATACCATTCATGAGCTCCCAATTCCAAATGGTCCTTTCAGCTTCTTTAGTTTTAGTGTTTTGTTGTTCATTTTACTCCTGAATCCCACCTTGTCCTCTTGTACTACAGCTTGCATCAATTCTTCCTCTTCTTTTGTACAATAGATTCTTCTAGAATTTCAGTTTTCTGCACATATGTATCTAGTTAGGGTCCAACCAAGGGGCAGATACCACACAATAATTTGAACAGAGAAAGCTTACTATAAAGAATTAATAACTATAACGGGGGATCCAGGTAATGGTAAACTGGCTCATAAGGAGTGAAGAGAATGGTAAAGGAATAGCAGCTATAGGCAGCAGTCATTATCCCTAGGGCTGAGATGGAGCACCTGGCATGGGAAGAGGTGTAGAAGAGGGCCACATTTTCAAGGCTGAGATTCAGACCTGGCTCACTGGATGGTGGAGGAGTGCTCTGAAGTTGCAGAGCTGCCCTGAGGGAGAGCTAGGGGGAGATGCTGTCCACAGGAGGTGCCATGCCAACGGCCCTCACCTGGAAAGCATTCTCTGGGGTGTAGGAGGAGGCTTCCCCCAGAGAAGTGCTATGCCTCAGATCTCAAGGGGAGCTGAAAGTGGCACTTGCTGTGAAACATCTCCAGGAGTTGCCAAGGGGAGCAGTTTTATGAGAAGTACCAGTACCATTGGTAGCACTCAGCTGCAAAGCCACCTAAAGGCTAATGCTTACCTTGGGAAAAGGCACTTGCACTGCAAGAGTCTGCCTAGAGCATGCAGGAACCAGCCAGAGAATGTCCTTCCTCCCCCATTGTCCCTCCATTGCACTCTACTGACAAAGCTTAATACTGCATCAGCCAGCAAAATACTAATGTTTACATGTCCAGCTCCACTAGCACCAAACAGACCATGAGAAGGACAGGTTTGGTGCTGAAGGGCAATAAATTGATAACTAGCACAATATATAAAGATGAAAGTTCATGAACTATATTTTCGGACAAGTTTTTAAATTATCCAATTCAAAGTTATCAGTTACTTCTTCCTACCCCGTTTTAAATACATTTATCTCCTTTTAATAACAACAATAATTGTTGTTCTTAAATAATTGTTGTTCTTCATCTTGAAGTGTTTCCTCTTGAGTCAGCAGTGACATAAAATTAATTGGAGTTGGATTTCTAGATACATTGGGTATTATCATCTTATCTGCTAGAAGCAAAGCAGGATGGAAACCAACATTAAATTGGCCAGTAAATTCTGAAGTTGCCACTATTCCTATGCCTTTGTTGATTTTGCTAAGGAAACAACATTTTAACCAGTTCTTCACTGATCATCCCTATACCAGTGTCTGGACATGCACAAGTCCTTATAATGTGTCATTAAAAAAAAAAAAAAAAAAAGATTTTATTCTTTTTAGAGAGAGGGGAAGGGAGAGAGACATCAATGTATGGTTGCCTTTCACCTGCCTCCAGCTACAGCCCTGGCTGGAGACCTGGCTTGCAACCTGGTTACGTGCCCAGGTTGGGAATCGAACAAACAACCTTTGGGTTTGCAGGCCAGCACCTTATCCGCTGTGCCACCAGCCAGGGCCTAATATGTCATTATTTTTGTTGTTTGTTTTTGTATTTTTGAACTTTTTATCCTATTAAAGCATCAGAAGCATTTGAAATCAGTCCTTGCCAATGAATTGATTAAAAGTTTCATAATTATGTTAACTTCCATTTGGATGGCAAGCTTCTTAAACTTCTTCCTAAAGTGTTTTCATTTGGGGTACATTCAATCTATCCAGATGAATAGCTTCCTTCTTTTTCTTTACTTCCCAATTATCTTAGACCCTTGTCTACTTTTATCCAACTACTCAACTAGAGCTTCAACCATATTGCATTAATCATTTTCTTGAACTGACTAGAGTCAACAGCATGCAACAGAAGCCCAGTATTCACAAGGCCTTCATGATACTTGACTAGTGTCAGGTGTCATGTCCCTCTTCATATCAGGTGCTGCCTTTCCTCCTCCAGTCCTGGGTTAAGATCCTCACCTCCAAGCCTGTGTGGTCTTCCGCACTCTGGGACATATTTGTGTTTAGCTAGGAAGTCATTGCACCTGTGGTTAAAAAGAAGAAACATGATAACATATGACTTGACTATATTGAATATTTTCCAAAGAGGAGAGACTGATGTTTTGCTCTCAAAGAAAATAAGACTTTCCCTCTTTGAGGAGGAAGAATTGCTGAATAGTTTTTATGAAGACAATGGTTTCCTTAGCAATCATGAAATATTAATCACCTCTCTTCTCTGGTGGTACAGTGTTTGTTTTTCTTTCTTTCTTTTTTTAATAGCTTGGTTCTAAAGTAACATTAGTTAGCTTTATTCAAGGCTATCTGTTTAAGATTTTCTCTTTTTATATCACACTCAAACAAGGTAAAGTTTGCTATTTGCTTTGTGTTTTTAGCTAGTTAATCATTTATTTGGGAAATAGTTTCTCAAAACTAATGTACAAGACTCTCTGAGGATTATGAGGACAGGAAAGACTTAAGTACAATCTGGACAGTATAAGTGTTATTTAAATAATAGTCCATGAAGGCTTAGTATGATCTACAATTTTCTCCCTTCTGTTTAGAATGGACTAGATCACTACCAGTATATTGGGATCTAGACTTTGGTGGTGCAAATTCGGATGGATAATTATGATATATATGAACCCCTTTGTTAAATAAAATAAAATTTGTTACTAAATAGTCAAAAATGTTGCTGTCTTAAGTTTTTTTTGTTTTGTTTTGTTTTGATTTTTAAATTTTTAAAAAGATTTTATTTATTATTTTTCATAGAGAGGGGATTGGAGAGAGGCAGAGAGGGAGAGAAACATCAATGTTTGGTTGCCTTTCACCTGCCTCCAGCCAGGTCCGTGGCTGGAGACCTGGCTTGCAACCTGGTTATGTTGCCCTGGTTGGGAATTGAACCAGCAGCCTCTGGGTTCGCAGGCCGGTGCCTTATCCATTGTGCCACCAGCCAGGGCTGTCTTACGTTTTTTTATGCTTAGAGAGTATATAAAAATTGGCAGATTTCAGCCCTGGCTGTTGGCTCAGGGGATAGGCGCTGGCCTGAGAACCCAAAGATCTCTGGTTCGATTCCCAGCCAGGGCACATAACCAGGTTGCAAGCCAGGCTTCCAGCCAGGGCTGTAGCTGGAGGCAAGTGAAAGGCAACCATACATTGATGTTTCTCTTCTTCTCTGCCTCTCTCCTTTCCCTTCTCTGGAAATAATAAATAAAATCTTTTAAAAATAAATAAAAGAAAAAAAGAAAATTGGCAGATTACAATTCTGTTCTCTAACTTGTGTACATAGCTTTGAGGACATTGATTTGTTAGGAATATTATTTGAATATATACAGGATATGTGCAATAAATTGGCAAAAATTTAGTAAACTAAGCAACACACCACAAAAGGGTTATATTTTGAAATAAATTTTTTCTTTTATGTAAATACATAAATCATTTTTTAAATTGTTCAAAAAAGTCTCCATTTGCTGCAATAATAGACTCAATAAGACTTCAGAATCATTAGCATACTTTAATTAACATTTCTTTATCCATGGACATCATCATGTTTTCAGTCTTAGCTTTAACAGCCTCTTTACTGGAATGAGGTTGTTTATTAACTTTTCTCTCACAAATGCTGCATACATAATAATCTAAAGGATTTGCATCTGGTGAACTAGGCAGCCAGATTTCTTTTGAGCAGAATTCAGGAACATTGACACTGAGAATTCTTGAACCTTTTTGGCATTATGTGCTGGTGCACCATCTTGTTGGAAGATAAAATGATATCCATTTGCATCTTGCTTTATCCATGGTACCACTACTTCTCTCAAAATGTCAAAACATCAGCAGTCACCTTCAAGCCTTGTGGAAACAAATGCAGGGTCATGATAGCTCCCTCATTGCTGACAATGCCTAACACCATCACTGTAGCAAGAAATTTCATTTTCATGACAATGGGACTTTATTAAGATTCTCCCAGAACCACCTGTTGTTTCTTCTGTTGCCTATTTGGTCCTGCTGAAACTTCTTTGCATTGGAGAAGAAAATCAGGGTTATTTTTTCCTTTGGGATATTTCAATTTTGTTAGCAGTGCCCTTGCTTTTTCAAAGCACCTTTCCTTTGTCTGCTGTGTCATAAGCTGGCCTCTTCTAAGAACATACGATCTGTATCTGTTATCTTCAGCAAGAATCTTGTCAACCATTGTATCCGACATCTGCACTTCTCTTGCTATGGAGCACATTGACATTCCTGGATCTTCATTGATGATCTCCTGGATGCTGTGTACAATATTTGGACTTGAGCAACCCTTGCATATTTTTTGTGTTTTCCTTGTTGGTGTGGTAACATCAGGATCAGCATCATACACCTTCTTCACATTGTCAACTGTATGTAAAGGGATGTTATTGAAGTCTGCAATTTCCTTAGCAGTTTTCCCTGCATGCAGTCCAGAAATTATGGTGGTTCTAACATCGTATTCCTTCAACATGATGATTGCTCTCAGAATTTAATACTTTCTATCTGAAACAATGATATTCAATCATAACCTTAGAAACATAGTTTTTCAAAATTAATAAGCACATGAAATGAGATGCAAAGTTATTGCCCATTCATCATGCACACCCTGTACAATACTCGCATACAGAGCCCTGTGTTAAGTATTTTAGGTCCACATAGAAGAATTAGACACGATCTTTCCTGGCAAGGAGACTTTATCATCTTAATTGTACATACGGAAAAAAAAAAAAAAAGAGGAAATGTGAAGAACAATTCAGCTTCTTAAAAGAAAATACAAAATAATGTCATGAAAGCTGTACTGAGAGGCTTGAATGCAGCAGATTAATCACTGTGTAGGTTTAATTAGGAAAGGAAGGTCTCTTCACTGGCATCAAAGGAAATGAGGTATTAAACTTACCTGAACAGTCTTGTTTTTATGACTTGAATAGGGTCTTTTTGCCTTTCTTGAACATGGCTGCTATATTTCACATTCCCCCCATCAAAGTATCTTGGTAGATGAGGTCTCTGGAGGTTTAGGCATATCATTATTAGAAATCTTCTTCAAAATCCTTTATTAGAAATACACATTGAAAAGCCTGAGAGTTCTGTAGTAGAGACCATGTTGAAGAGCTCTGTGAAAATATGTTGGTTATCAAACATCTCCAGGAAGTTACTAAGCCATAGAGAGGTTATTTTCTTTAATGTACCACCAGAAGGCAAATCTTTCCATGAAGCTTTTTCTGAGGATATGGAAAACTTCTCACATTCAGGGGTAATAGCAATAGTGATCACATGTTAGAAGCAAAGTTCCAGTTCCACATACATTTAATGAGTAACCTCTATGATCCAAGTTCTGTGTTAGGTACTGATGTTGTTATGGAAAAATAGCTAGCTGGAGTTCTTACGATATTTGTGAGGGCTTGAGATTTACAGAATGAGGGAGAGTGGAGTGACTTACTTTGTGTTTCCGCTTGGTGGAGGATGTATCCCTGTGTGGCTTAGGATGCTTCCTTTTCTTGTTCACTGTTTTGCAAAGTCTGACTTTGTTGTTCCACCTGGATTTGTAGCCACTTTGACCTTCTCAATGCTGTGCTTGCTGTCACTGAGCCAGCATGGTTGTGACTTGAACAGAGCCAAACTGTTAATTATGTGTAGAGCTTCTTCGTCTGGACTTTGCTCCTTATCCTGCATAAAATGTAGCACCTAGCTGCTGCCCTGAGCACTCAGCTCTCAGTAGCTTGGGAAGGTTGCCATTGTTAACACTTACCACCTCTTTTTCTCTTGTCTCTGATTTCCATTTAGATGCTGACATCAGAAGGAGCACAACCTCAAACAACAAATCCTTGATTTCCTCCCAGACCTTGTAAGTACTTAAAAAAAAAAGCAAAAAAACTTTGTACATTAATTTTGTTCTTTAGATTTCACATAAAAGTAAAATCATGCAGTATTTGCCTTTCTCTGCCTGATTTATTTTACTTAGCTTAATACCCTGTAGGTCTATCCATGCTGTTGCAAATGGTAAGATTTTATTCTTTTTTTAAAGCTGAGTAATATTCCATTGCGTGTGTGTACCACAACTTTTTTATCTACTTGTCTGTTGATGGACACTTGAATTGCTTCCATAGCTTGGCTGTTGTACATAATGTGGCAGTTAACACAGGGTGCATACAGTATATCCTTTTGAATTCGTGTTTTGGGTTTCTTTGGGTATATGTGTACCCAGAAGTGCAATTGTATAGCACAGGAAATATAGTCAATAATGTTGTAATAACTATGAATGGTGTCAGATGGGTAATTGAAATATTGGGAGATCTTTTTGTAAAGTACATGATTATCTAATCACTATGGTAAGCCCCTGAAACTAATACTAAATAATATTGATTGTAAACTGTAATTGAAAAATAAAGTAAGAAAATTTAAAACCTTGGGGTACGTGGAGAAACAAACCCAGTTGTTGGAATATGGATGGGAGAGACCGTGGATGAAGCCACCTGCATCCACAGAGAGGCAAGGGTAGAGCAGTGGGCCTACCTGCTGGTGGCAAGTGCCGGGTAAGACAGCAGGAGCTCATTGGTTCAATAGGGTAAGGGCTGTGGTGGAGGCAAAGCTCGCAGTGTTCATTTTCCTAACAGATTATACCAGAGGCCCCTAGAAGATTAGGTCTCAAAATTGAAAAGAGTGATCATGATTTCTGACTAACATCAATTTGAACAGGTTCTACATTGTTGTTGCTCATTTGGGAGTAACAATAGCCCTCACAGTCCACAAAGCAGTTTACTCACTTTATTTTGTAAATAGGTTACGATCCTCAATTTGCAGTAAAGAAACTGAAGTTTAGAGAAAGGAAGTGGTACGGAATTCTTAACTAGCAGTGCCATACAATGCTAGTAAGTGGGATATGAGCATAAGTCTTAGGACTGTAAGCCCAGTATATTTTCCACTATACACATGTCTAAGGATGACAAGAAAAGAACCTTAGCAGAGTGTGGAGTACTATGAGTGTTTTCTCTGCCCAGAAGTCACTGCATGTGGTATTGGGTTCTGAAGGGAAGACCCTCATCTTCCTGTCTTTTCTCCATGCTCAGCCCTCCTTGAATCTCTTTTTTTCCAGGTCCCACTGCTTCCTGCACTCCACATCCGCTGAGGCGGTGGCCATGGGGCTCCTGAAGCAGTTTGAGGGGATGCAGCTCCCAGCTGCCTCGGAGCTCGAGTGGCTAGTTCCAGAGCATGATGCCCCTCAGAAAGTAGGTTCCTTAGCTCTTTTTCCCCACCCTCTTATCCAGCCCCAGGAGGCTGTGAGCCTTTTTGACACAGTTCTCTTTTTGTCACATGTCCCTGGTCTAGAATGAGCCTCTCTGTCTCCTTCCTTACTCACATAAGACATTCATTACTGTTTGTTGAATGAATGAATACTTGCCTAGGTTTTCCCTAGCAATTGTCAAAATAGGAGACAATGGCTTCTTCACTGTCCTTATTCCACATGACTGCTCATTAGACCCAGAGGTGGACCTCCTTTGTGTGACCGACCACCTTTGAGACACCGTGAGAAAGTAAATTACTCAACATCTTCTTGGCTCTGCTGTTGAGTAAGGCAGGAAGCACCCTGGATTACCAGGGCTCCTGCGGTGGGTCCCGGGACAGCATCAGCAGTGCTACCACACTGGGATGCTGCTTCTGTTCCTCCTGCTTCTTGGAACCACTGCCTCACTTCTAGCAACCTGGTGCCTTGTTTTCAAGGGGCAAGGTTCCCTGAAGCCTCTTTACCTATGATGTTCCTGAAATGTTTTTCATTGACTATGCTTCTTTCATGACCAGAAAATTCAAGCCTATGTGTTTCCCCCGACTGATCATGTTAGATCACCTTGTGCTTTTTCTCCTGCAGCTCCTGCCTATCCCTGACTCACTGCCCATCTCCCCAGATGATGGGCAGCATGCTGATATCTACAAACTGCGCATTCGTGTTCGTGGCAACCTGGAGTGGGCCCCACCCCGGCCTCAGATAATTTTTAATGTTCATCCAGCCCCAACGTGAGTAGCCAGTGGCTGTGTCCTCTGACACACTGCTACATGCTTTTTGGATTGTCAGAGCTGTCTCCTCATCCTCTTGTTTCTATAACCAACTGTATATCCCGCATAATTCTGAGAGGCAAAGAGAGAGGATTATCCATTTTTTTCTGTAAGTCTTACTCTTAATCCCCCCAGTCCTTCTGAGAGCTACCTGGAAATCAGGTCTTTTATCATTGGCTTTTCCAACTTGTTGCCTTCCTCCCAACAGTTCTGTGAGCTTACTGGTTTTTCCACTCTTTTTAAGAAGGATGAATGATTGCCTTTCTTTTCTGTTGTTTTCTCATCTTTACTATTTCTCATTTCTTACATTTGTATAGAAAGTATGGTTCATTATTGGGGAGTTACTGCCTAGACCTAAATTCTGACCTTATGATTCTTGGTTTGAATTTGTTATCCCAATTGTCCAATTCTAAAAAACAGGTGAATGTCCCTCTCTCTCCATCCTTAACAAGACCCCTATGTTTGTATCCTAATCCTTCACATCTCAGAGGCCTCATCCTGCTGGTATCTGCCAATCTCCTCTCCTTCCCTTTTCCTCAGGAGGAAGATTGCTGTGGCCAAGCAGAATTACCGCTGTGCAGGATGTGGCATCCGGACCGACCCTGGTACTTTTCTTCTCTGACCCCTGTACTGACTTCAAGGGCTTTACCCTTTCACATGCTTGGGCAGGGGGCTGGTCAGAGAAAGCAGTAAAAGGAGGTGACAGACAGAATTGGGGAAAAGGAGGGAAGGAACCTGGAGGGGAAGGGGTAAGACTGGGCAAGAACACTGTCAATCAGAAAGAAATTATTTCTGGGAGCACATTATCAGGATTAGGTATCTTCAGCCAGGTTCTTGGAGGCTGGATCTTACCAGTTTTGGCAGGGCTTGTTTCCCGAGTTGCCCCTAGGTGGTACACATACATCACAGGCCTGTGTGGGTTTCTGCAGCTGTGAGAGCTCAGAAAGAACTGGCTAGAACCCATGGGCCATCCCTCCTGCTCTTTCAAAAGGAAAGGTAGAGCTGTCTCACCAGCTTATAGATGGGAAAACCCCATCTGACCTTTGACTTCCGGGTTTTTCCAGATTATATCAAGCGTCTGCGGTACTGTGAGTACTTGGGCAAGTACTTCTGTCAGTGCTGCCACGAGAATGCCCAGATGGTTATCCCCAGCCGGGTTCTGCGCAAGTGGGACTTTAGCAAATATTATGTCAGCAATTTCTCCAAGGACCTGCTCATTAAGATCTGGAATGATCCTCTCTTCAACGTGCAGGACATCAACAGTGCCCTCTATAGGAAGGTCAAGCTGCTCAATCAAGTTCGAGTAAGACCCTTGAAATGGTCCCACCATAGATTATCCTTCTAGTCCTCTCCATGTGTTCGTTCGTATAGGCTTTCCTAAGATCACCACGATTCTCTCTATCTCCATGTCATAGCTGTAACCTACTCATCATTCATACTTTCTCTATGTACTTTCTGTCCCCATTTCCCAAGTGTCTGTCTAGTTAGCATTTAAAACCTGCCAAGGCAGCTCTTAGCTGTAGATATAGCACTTAGTGGCAAAAGCAAAATTTCTTCCATCCCTGAAAATATTATGAATGGCAAATAGGGTATCAGGTGGGAAATTCAAATTCTGGATTGCTTAGCTGCTTCTAGCTGTGTGTGTGATTTGGGCAGACTGGTGTAGCAGAGGGGCTGACTGGAGTTCACTTGGAAGTGAGTTGTTGAGTTACAGTTAAACAGTCTGGCACCCATGGGTTAAAGGTACTGGCCTAATGGTTATTTCTCTCCTTTTCATGCCCCTTCTTACCCCCTAACTCCTACCATAATGTCTGTCTCCTCAGCTGCTACGGATCCAGGTGTATCACATGAAGAACATGTTTAAGACGTGCCGATTGGCCAAAGAGTGAGTCTTGTGTGGAGGATAGAGGCCTCTGGCTGAAAGAAACATGTCCCAGCACTTGGCCTTTGTTATGTGAAGGAAAAGTGGAGGGGTTGGGGGGATGTTGCAGAAAATTCCAGAAATAGTAAATGAGAAGCAAGAACTGTCTATATCCTTCTCTCTGGAAGGAAAAATCTGTGGTGATTCTATCCAGGGCAGGCCCACCACTCTGCAAGCTGGCATGAATCATTGCGAAAGGGTGTAACAATCACTTCTGCCACCCAGACACCTGGCAGTGTGGGAGGGTTGAGGTGACCTGGAACACCTGGCTTGGCTGAGTGCTGCCCACTTTATTACCTCTGCCTGGAACCCTTCTCTTCCCTTAGCCTGCTTCTGGATAGAGATCCTTCCACTCTGATGTGCCACACAAGGTATTCATTCTCTGTTCCCACCCACTCTCCTCCTTTTCCTGTAGCCTTCTGGATTCCTTTGACATAGTTCCAGGTCACCTGACAGAGGATCTCCACCTGTACTCGCTGAATGACCTGACTGCAACCAAGAAGGGGGAACTGGGGCCCCGGCTTGCTGAGCTCACCAGGGCAGGGGCTATCCATGTGGAACGATGCATGGTACGAAAGGCTTGCTTTACTATGCGACTGGGCCCTTGCTTAGGGATGTAGGTCGTGGGGTGGGCCCAGGGTTCCTGCCATTTAGTTCTAGGAAGCTGAAATGGCTTGTCAACACTGTGAGAGGAACTGAACAGGATTGCTATTCCCTGGGTTGGTTAACAGCTAAGTCATCTGGAAAGAAAGAATCTAGCATTAGAGGAAGATTTGATGCTGGCCATGACCCTGGATGATGGGCAGGTCTAAGCTGACCTTCACTAAAGAATTGCCAGGATGTAGGAGGAGGACTTGAATTAGCATTTGGAGAGGGCCTGGGTCAAGACTTGATCATTTTCAGTCACTGTGACCACAGGAAATACTTTGTGCTCTCTGAGGTGAGCCTCAGTCTTTTTGTCTCTAAAAGTGAAAGTTCATAATTACTACGCACTGTCATTTCCTCTGTGTTTTTGAGAATTGGTGAAATAATTTATGTGAAAGCATTTTATCAGCTTTAATCATTCTTTAGATTCAAATTATTGTCCTTGATATACCCAACATGCCAGAAATTTATAAATTTTAATTTTAGAATTTCCCATTTTAGGATATGCCCAGTTTGTGTTCCTATTCTAGACCCAGCATTAGAGCTTAAAATGTAACAGAGGTGATTTGAAAGATATAGCCATAACGTAACTCCAGGCTGGGTATTATTTTGGAGAAGTATCCTTGCCTTCACATTTTATCTTCATTGGTGGTTTGGGCACAGTTCTTAGCTTCTTGTTATCTCTTCATTGGGAGCCACTCTCATGTCTCAAACTTGTGCCTCTCTTATCTCCATCTTAAACCTTTGTCTAACCTGCCCAGCCCAGTGCTAGCCTGGCTGTCATACCTCTAAGTCTAGCCTGGGTCTCTCTTCTGAAGTCCGGAGAACACCTTCCAGCTCACTGAAGTCTCATTTACATTTTGCACCTCCCGTCATTTCTGTTCACTCTCTTGTGCCAGTTCCTGGTGTGCTGTTCCTCATTTTGTTGTCCGTCCCTTTCTTCCCCAGCTCTGCCAAGCTAAGGGCTTCATCTGTGAGTTCTGTCAGAATGAGGACGACATCCTCTTCCCTTTTGAGCTCCATAAGTGCCGGACCTGTGAAGGTGAGGGCTGGTGCTAGGTGTGGAGTGGGCGAGTAAGACTGAACACAGAGCTAATGGACTTCCTGCAGCCACCCCTGTAGTAAGAGTTTGGCTTGATTCAGCAGCTCCCTGTGTTTCACCACAGGCACCCCGGGCAGCAAATTCCTCCCACAGATAATACAGATTGTGCTCTTTCTCACCTTCCCATCCCGAACAGAATGTAAAGCATGTTACCATAAAGCTTGTTTCAAGTCTGGAAGCTGCCCCCGGTGTGAGCGACTACAGGCCCGGCGGGAGTTGCTGGCCAAGCAGAGCCTGGAGACTTGCATATCAGACTATGAAGAGGAGCCCACCGATGCTCTGGCCCTGGAGGCTACTGCCCTGGAGACCAGCTGAAGAAAGCATGTTAAGCCCTTTCTCTAGAGGCTAGGGTCACAAAATGCGGAACTGAGCCACCCTTTTAAGGACTTTACCCACTTTTTTTATTATTGTTATCATTTTTTTAAATGATTTATCTAATGTCCATGTATAGCCAACCTTTGGTTGGTTGCTGGGGTCCAGTCTGTTGTGACAGTTTGTAGGTACCAGATATTTCTATCAGAACTGACATACTGGTCCTCTCATGCCTCTGTTCAAGGAGTGGACAGCAAGACGTAATTCTTCTAACATCCATGGCCTGCTTCACTAGGACCAGATCTGGTATCTGCTATATCACCAGTATCATTTCCAGTTTTATTTTGTTTTAATTCTGGAGCTTCTGAGCCAAGCCTGTCTCAACCAACTCACTTCCCTTTTGCTGCTGAAACAGGAGGACAGAGTTTTCTCTCCCAGTCCTGAAATAGGCCCAGACTGTGCCCTAAGGAGAAGCAGCAGAGAATGGGACTACATTGTGGACGTTCTGTCCAGTTTACTTAGATATTTTTGAGGTCATAAAGACAGCATTATTACTACCCTGGAATCCACAGAGACCTCAAAGAGGCAGCCATGACTTCCTTGTTTGAAGTATTCTAGGCATAGATAATGTAACACCTGACATTCTTTATCTACTCCAATGCACTTGAAGCAAAGAATAGCACTAATACTTAGGCCAAGCCCATCTACAGCCTCATATCAGGCATAAGTGAGGCTACAACTCTGTTGCTTAATGAGAATATATTCAATCAGAGGAGCTTTTGGTCTCCTCTTAGGTGATAAAGGTCCCTAGCTTTGATGCAAGTCTGTTGCCATCCTAACCTAACCCCATCCACCATTGTATTTGTGGGTCTCTTGCCACAGTGTCCTCTGTTAGATGGTCATTGTGATTCTAAGTAAATTATGACCCCAACCCTTTTCTCTCTTTCCCCTTCTGTAACAGAGCTCGGACTCTCCTTGGTGGCTGATCTCTTGCCTTAGTTTTTTGTCAAAGTTGGAGAAAAAGTTCCTGCTATTAGTAGCGTTAGAGAACTTGACACTTTATGGATGTCAGTGTGAATGTTCCAGTCATCTTGGGATAATAAGAGCCTGTATGCCAATTATGCACTGAACTCATTATCCTGGTGATAGTCATGTTTGTTCATTCTTTTCATATTACTAATTTTAACACACACACACACACACACACACACACACATACGCACTTTTTAAATTTGTGCTTTGATAGGAAAAGTTTTTGATGGGACCATGTATATATGCTTGTGGTGGTCCTTTAAGTTGCTCTAGCTCCTGACATGTATGTAAAGCACTGACCTATATGTAAGTCACAGCAACTTAAAGAACACTACTCTAAGGGCCAGCAGCTCTGTGAACTAAAATCCACAGCATGTTTTTTTCTGGGACTGACAGCTTCCTGTGTACCTGTCTTTCCATAGTTGCTGACTAGTCGAAAAAAGTTGGCGTGTGCGCTGCCCCAGGAAGCCAAACAGAAAGTTGCATATGGTTGGTGGAAGCTGATAAGTGCCTCAGCGGGAGAGGCAACCAGGAGCCTCATGGGAAGTAGAAGGGGCAGTGAGGGAACAGCCAGGTCTGAGTCTCCACTGGGGCAGGAGGGAGCAGGGAGGAACTAACTGACCTGTGGCATTGGTTCCCCTGCCTCAAACTTGGGATCTGAAGGCTGTGTCAGGCTGGGAAACTGAGGCTGTTCACCCTTCAGTTCTTGGGAGAAGCTCTGAAAACCAAGCTTCCAGCCAGCCCTGTTTTGAAGGGCTGACCAGCAGCTTCCTTGTCCTTCAAGGAGCTTTGGGAATGAACCCATGACACTCAACTCAAGGCTCACTAAGCCTGAGATTCAGATTCAGGGATTTGTAAAAATGGTGAGCTCTACTTCCAGTTTTGGTTGAAATGATGAATCCAATTCCTTACTTCAAGTCACTACACTGGAGGAGAGACATCTTCTCATTATTATCCTTCCTGTTTCATATTAGCATAGGATCAAAGAATGGAAAATGCTGACACAGTTTCTAAAGCTGAGCTCAACAATCTGACATGTTCCTGGTTTTTCACTTGTTTTTCTTCACCTCCATTACCCCATCCCTTTAGGTTGCACATCTGTTTTAGTGACACTCTGCTGCCATCATTGTCCCAATGCCCATTTATTTATTTGAGAGTAGGGGGTGGGATATTTTGAAAGCACTTTGCAACTTACCAGTATCTGAAAATCCCTGCTGTTATGGGAAGAAGCTTTGAATGCACTGAAGAGAGTTCCTTCTGAGAGAAGCAGGAGGAAGTGCTCTTTTCTATAAATAAAAGGGAAGTTTTTGCTTACAAGGTAGAGACAAGATTCAAGACATAGCAGAAGAGTAGAAGGCAAATATTTTCTATTTCAGTGAGGTTGTAATCGACTTTCTCTGTTAAGGCTTTAGAGCTTTTCATTAAATTAATATAAAAGGAACAAGAGTCTAAATCAAGATGTTCTGTGTGTGTACAATATGTTCTGAACTGGATTCCTACTTGCTGTAATTCATACACACTTAATAGCTCATTGTCATCTTTAATAAACTAAGGAAATGAAATTCTGCCTTTTATTTGCCTGCCTTGACTTATCAGGAATTGGTAGTGAGCATCCACTGTGAGGAAGACATGTATGAAATTCAGGAGGTTTCTGTGTTACACTGCCAAGAAAAGTGGACCTTACAAGTCAGGAAAAGTGGGTCAGAATGCCTTGTCACTGCCTGGCAGTGTGATGTTGAGCAGATCACTTTACCTCTCTGCATTTCTGTTTCTCCCTGCGTAAAGACTGTGTGACACCTAGTCCTTTTCCAGTGCATGGAGTGCCCCCATCTACCCCATCTCCTCTCTTGTTGTAATGATCACTTAAGATGTGGTACATCTTCCTCTCCATGACGTCTGAATTGTCTTAGATGCTTTAGTCCCCACTTCTGTGAAGAAGGGGCCCTGAGTGCCTATCTGGTGGCCCATTAGAGCTCCAGCTTCACCCTGCAACTTCCTGAACATGTCCCCTTCACATCTCCAACTGATATATCTAAAATCAACATAAATAGCATATTTCCCCAAACCTAACCATTAGAGACCCAGTTTAAAAATTTAGTTGTCTCACCCTGGCTGGTGGCACAGTGGATAAGGCACAGGCCTGCAAACCCAAAGGCCGCTAGTTTGATTCCCAGCCAGGGCACATAACCAGGTTGCAAGCCCAGTCTCCAGCCAGATCTGTAGCTGGAGGCAGGTGAAAGGCAACCATACATGGATGTCTCTCCCTCTCTGCCTCTCTCCCTCCCCCTCTTTCTAAAAATAATAAAATCTTTTTAAAAAATTTAGTTGTCTTGACTCCTGAGTTAGGTGGCATGTTCAGCTAGTAAAGTGTTAATCTCCTTCCCATTACTTAATATTAAGTTCTAATTTTTCTCTTTAAATTAACTCTATCTTGTTCATTTTCTACCACTAGCACACAAATCAGGTTCTTTCCTTACATCTATCTCATCCACCTCCAGTCATACCAGTCTTTTCCTGTTTAGCCACCCATTGAATATTCAGGAACCTGTTATATTCCATTTTTTGTGCTAGGCTTTGGGGCTACAGAAGGAAACAAAATGGAGAAAGTTCTTACCCTTAAGGTGCTAAGAGTTGTGGGGGAGACACTACCCAAAGTTGCCAGAATGAGTATGTAATTACAAGATGTAATAAGAGCTATGAAGGAAAAATGCAAATACTACTAAAAAATAACAATGGGAATTAACTTAGATTGGAGAAAAGTAAGTTTCCTAAGAAAGTGATACTTCAACCAAGACCTGAAGAATGAGGCTCAGAGTAGGAGGAAAGGGCTCCAGACCTGAATTACATGGGCCAAGGTCCTAAAATAGGAGGAGTTTGGACAAGGAACGGCAAGGATTTACTAAAGGTTTTGGATTTTAGCCTAATCATTGGAACGCAGGGGAAGAGTTTTAATCAGAGGAATGGCTGACCTGGTGAAAATGTCAGTGTCCACTTTGCAGAGAATAAAAGAATAAGAGGGGGGTATTCTAGGGAGATGACTGCCATCATGCATGGGAGACAGACTAGAGTGTGGCATGTCATCACCATTCACTGACACTTCATTACCCAGAAACCTCTAAAAACAAGAGAAATTCCAGTCTTATGCTTTGACCTTTTAAAGCGGGGAACAAAAGAGTGGAGGGAAGATGTTGGAAAGATACTGGCATAAATAACAGAACCCAAAGAAAATGAACAGCTGAGTCTCAACCCATAAAGAATACAGTGAAACCAGGGTTAGTTCTGGGCACTTCAGCTGTAGGATTTGCAGATAGATCTCTTGAGTCTTCTGCCAAGCGAAGCATGCCAGAGAGGAGGGTTACGGGGAATTTGTGGGAGACTCACTCCTGTGTACAAGAGGCACACCTCAAAGAAGGGGGAACTGTGAGCTGGCCAGTCGTCCTTTGTGGCACTGATACTATTCATAATTTTCTGTAGCCCCAAGTGTGTGTGAGTTTACTATGTGCTCTAACAGTATGAAGAGGAGGCGTAATCTTTATATTTTTATAGCATCTTGGTTTAAATGAGGCCTTTGAACTTTTGGCTTAAGAGTATGGGAGAAAGGGATCACTGCCCACCATATCCTGCTGGCTTTTCTGCCTACATCAACCACAGCCCTCTCCCTTATCCAATCTCTAGGGGATCAAACTGCTTGCTTTTAAAATTTTAGTGACAGCAGCTGCCAGGTGTTTCAAACTTCTCCATTGTGAGCTTGATGTTCTTGGGATCAGACAGGAATGTGATTAATAAGGAAAGAATCTGCCTAGCACTACTCCCCTAGGAGCATAGGGAATATGGTGTTTGCATATACCCTTGCCTCCTTCAGTTCTGGGAACTGTTTCTGGAGGAGGAACTGAAAGCTGAAAGAGCTGTGCTCTGGCTTTGAAGGGACACCAGCAGATGAGAGTTAGTGGTTTAAACTAAAACTGAGCTCTGACTGGTGTAGCTCAGAGGATTGGGGCGCCAGCCTGCGAACCCAAAGGTCGCAGGTTCAATTCCCCGGTCAGGGCACATAACCAGGTTGCAAGCCAGGTCTCCAACCAGGTCCTTAGCTAGAGGCAGGTAAAAGGCAACCATACATTGATGTCTCTCTCCCTTTCTTTCTCCCTGCCCTTCTCTCTGAAAATAATGAATAAAGTCTTTAAAGATAAATAATATAATATAATATAATATAACATAATATAACATAATATAATTGAATGGGGGTAGGTTCTTAGGATGTAAGTAGGAGTTTGGGTGACCAGCCCCCTGAGAGGCTACTGCAGGCCAGTTAGACACAAGTCTGGAGCACCCACATGACCTAGGTAAGTCTTTTTCTTTCTCAAAGCCCTGGAATTTCTCACCTGTTTTCCTTTCAGACAGTGACCTCTGTAGTTCTCAACTGGTTTTATCTCCCCACTGGCCTACTACCAGCTCCCCAGCTACTCCCCCAAATCTCCACAGCAAGCACACACCAGCTTGAGCATTAGCAACAGTGAGAAGAAGCAAGAAATAAAGAGTGCTTTCCCTCTACCCCTCAGCTGCAGCATTATTATTATTATTTTTTCACTTACAACTGAAGACAGAAATTCAAACTAGATGCCAACGATGGGTCTCTATACAAAAGACTAAAACAAGTTTCTTGTATTTCTCTCTTTACCACTGGAAGCCCCAGAACAACAGATCAGCTAAGAGAAAGCCCTGACAAAGGGAAAAGCAGGAAATGAGGCCTGCAGAGTGAAAGGGAATGAAAGAAAGAACTTCTCTTCCGTCTCTGACTCTGTCCCTTTCTCACTTATTTAATAAAATTTTAGTAAAATAAAATTTAAATGTAATTTTCTAATATAGTTACAACTAATATAGTATGGATGCTTAAAATCCATACAAAGATATACAATGAAAAGTCTCCCTTGCATTTCTATAGCCCAGTTTCTGTTTCACCCACTTTGGTTGCCACTCATTACTTTTCTGCTTATCCTTAGACTTTCTTTATGCAAATACAAGCAGTTGTATATACTTTTTTTTTTTTAATTTTATTGTTGTTGTATTACATCCATCCCCTTTTTTCTCCCCTCTGTCCCCCCACTATATATATATTCTTATTCTTTACCCTTTCTTTTTATGGAGTTTTACATTTTTAAAAAATGTATTGATTAATTTTTTTCAAGAGAGAGAAAGGGGGAGAGAGAGAGAGAGAGAGAAATACTGATTTGTTGTTCCATTTATCTATCCATTCATTGGTTTATTCTTGTATATGCCCTGACCAGGGATGGATCCCGCAACCTTCGTGTATCGGGACAGTGCTCTAACCAACTATCTAGTCAGGGCACCCCTCTTTTCTTAGTTGAATTTATTGGGGTGACATTGGTTCCCCAAATCATACAGGTTTCAAGTGCACAACTCAGCAAAACATCATCTGCATACTGCATCGTGTACCCATTGCCCCTATCAAAGCCTCTTTCCCTCCCATTTCCCCTCTGTCCATCTTCATCTACCTCTCACACCGCTTTCCCTCTGGCTTGTCACCACACTGTTATCTGTGTTTATGTGTTAGATATAATTTTTTTGTCTTAATCCCTTCACATTCTTTCATTCGGTCCCTCAACCCCTCTCACCTCTTATAGATATCAGTCTGTTCCATGTACCCATGCTTCTGTTTCTGTTTGGTTCACCAGTTTATTTTGTTAGATTCCACATAAAAGTAAGGTCATACAGGACTTGTGTTTCTCTGATTGGCTTATTTCACTTGCCTTTCTTTAAAAATTAACATGCCATTTACACATTTATGCACCTTGCTTTTTTTTTCTTCTAATAGTAATCTTAGAGAACTTTCTGTATCAGCCATGAAGAGTTTCCTTATTCTTTTTATAGCTGCACACTTTTCATTGAATAAGTGGATTATAATTTGTTCAACCAGTTATGTATTGATGGACATTTAAATTGTTTCCAATCTTTTATTATTACAAACAATGCAACAATGAAAAAGCTATTCATCAATCATTTCACACAGGTGCAAGTATATATATCTGTAGGATAAATTCTCCAAAGCAGAACAGCTGGCACAAAAGGTAATAAACATGTCCAAATTGACCATAGTGGGGAATGAAGAGATTGGAGCAGTAAGGAGGTCTCAGGACAGGGGGGCTGGTGCCGTTTTTTCCCTCTGTATACAGCTAGTCTTCCACTGGATTCTGCCAACTAATGGCCTTGGAACTAATCTCTTTCCCATGGAGGAGCCTTGGAACTAATTTCATTCTCATAGGGACTCAAGGGCAAACAGTACAGCTACTCTGAATAAGCAGATGTTGCCTCTGGGAAAGCTGCTTCTTTGTTTCAAGTCATATAAAATGCCTCTGCTGTAAACCAGGCTGCTGCTGTCTGTGGGTGGAAAAACTGTGCACAGGCCTGCCAACTCCCCCATGAGCTGCCTGGCTTTTTGGTCATTAGTCTGCTCTCACTTCTAATAAAGCATGTCAAATCTCCTAAAGGCTCTGAGCAAGTTTTTCTTTGCCACCAACCCAGAGGGGTCTCCTGGAACCTGTAGCTCCAGTCTGCCACACTGCAAGACCTAACAGTAGGACAGAAAACATTACTACGATGTCACACTCCCTTGCCTAAGATGAGTATTTTCCTCTCTATATGATAAAGTTTAGTCCCTTCCCTTGGCACATAGAGAACCTTCAGGTTTTCTAGTCAAAACCATGGCATAGGTAAACACAGTTTACCTCCTTACACAACCACATCAAAATTGCAACTAAATTATAGAACAACCATCACTCAAAATGGTCAGAAATTGAGTTGAATGGCAGTCTGGAATTCCAGTGTCAGGAAGATAAGTCCCCATAACTTCTGGCTACAAAAACCAGTAGGGACTGATTCAGTGAAAGAAACTTCTAGAGTTCCAGTAAGTTCTCTTAAAGAACCCACACACAAACTTAGATTCACTCCCTCTGAGCTCCAGCACTGGGGTAGGGTAGCAACTGAAAGGCACCAGTGGCATATGGGGAGGAACTGAAGTGTTTGGCATCAATGTGAGAGATGGGGAATAACTTTACCTCAGACAGAAAGGTAGGCAGAAGCTATTATCCATTATCTGAATCCTCGTCTCACAGAGCCACAGAGCCGACAGGCAGATGCCATGTCAAAGACTCCATCAACCTGGCTAATACTCTTTGCCCTACCCTGGAAATCCCCTTAGACTTTGTCCCACCCAATTTACAGGCATACTCAAGCTGTCAATAGAGACTTTTCAGTATGAATGGTTGGTCTAGGCTAATGCTTTATAACTCCCTAAATCATCTTAAACAAGCAACAGCCAGTCTCAGTGAACCCCCAGCCCCTGTGCCTGTTGCTAAGTGGTTCCAGGCCCAGCACTAGCAGAAACCAGCTTAGATTCACAGCTTGGCTTTGCCTGGGGATCTCCAAGACCAGCACATGTAGCAGCTATCTCAGATTGCTTTAAAGCCCATATAGAGTGGTCCTGAGAAGAACACAGGTGGAGGTTGACTTTGGCCTGTCCCTCCTGGGAAACCCCAGAGCCTGAATACCAAGTGAACAGCTATAGACCACATCACAGTACCACCAACCTGCTCTGCACAGCTAATCCTCCATGGTCAGTTCTTGTAGCTGACTAGCCAGGGTAAAACCCTATTCTTGGTCTCCCAACAGCAACCAAGGCTCAAAGACAAGAGAAGGTTGTACTCAGCTCACATGAAGGAAGCACCTTGAGTACCCTGCTTGGGTGAGGCTGTGCCACTGGACCCTTTGGGACACTTACTACATTACGCCAGGCTACCAAGACAGGGAGTCATAGCAGCTTGATTTAATATAGAGAAACAAACACAAGGAGGCTGCCAAAATGAAGACAAAAGGAAACATGGTTCACATGAAAGAACATATCAAAACTCCAGAAAAAGCACTAAACAAAAGGGAGATAAGCAATCTGTCAGATGCAAAGTTCAAAATACTGGTTATAGAGGATGCTCAAGGAACTTGGTGAGGACCTCAATAGCATAAAAAAGATTCAATCAGAAATTAAGGATACACTTATTGAAATAAAGAACAATTTACAGGGAAACAACAGTAGAGTGGATAAGCTTAGAATCAAATCAATAATTTGGAACATAAGGAAAAATAAACAAACAAACAAACCCAAGCAATCAGAACAATAAGAAAGAAGAATGATAAAACAAAATTGAGAATAATGTAAGTAGCCTCTGGGACAACTATAAGTGTTCCAATATTCACATCATAGGGGTGCCATAACAGAAGAGAAAGAATGAAAAATTGGGCACTGGCTGGTGTGGCTCAGTTGGATGGAGCACCAGCCTGAAAACCAAAGGGTTGCCAGTTTGATTCCCAGTCAGGGCACATGCCTGGGTTGTGGGCCAGGTCCTCAGTTGGGGGCATGTGAGAGGTAACCACACATTGATGTTTCTCTCCCCCTCTTTCTTCCTCCCTTTCCCTCTCTCTAAAAAAATTAATAAAATCTTTTTTTAAAAATAAAGAAGAAATTGGAAACCTATTTGGAAAAAAATAATGAAAGAAAACTTTCCTAATTTGGTGAAGAAACTAGACATGCAAGTCCAGGAAGCACAGAGAGTCCCAAACAAGATGGAAGCAAAGAGGCCCATGCAAAGACACATACTGATTTAAATGTCAAAGTTCAAAAATAAAGAGAGAATCTTACAAGCAACAAGAGAAAAGCAGTTAGTTACCTACAGGGGAGTTCCCATTAGACCATCAGGTGATTTCTCAAATTAACATTGCAGGCAAGAAGGGATTGGCAAGAAATATTCAAAGTAATGAAAAGCAGGAACTTTTGCTCAACCTAGGAAAGCTATGATTTAGAATTTAAAGGCTGATAAAGATCTTCCCAGATAAAGAAAAAACTAAAAGAGCTCATGAAACAATTATTATATGAAATGTTAAAGGGACTTATTTAAGAAAGAGAAGAAAGCTCTGGTTGGTGGCTCAGTGGATAGGCACCAACCTGCAACAGCAAAGGTCACAGGTTCAATTCCCAGCCAGGGCACATAATCAGGTTGCAAGCCAGGTCTCCAGCCAGGTCTCCAGTTGGAGGCAGGTGAAAGTCAACCATACACTGATGTTTCTTTCCCTCTCTGTTTCTATTCTTTTCCCTCTCTCTAAAAATAATAGATTTTTATTTTAATTTTAATTTTTAAAAATTATAAAAAAAGATCAAAATAAGGAACAATAAAATGGCAATAAATACATACTTATTAATAGCTGAATCTAAAAAACTAAGCAAACAAGAATAGAGACAGAATCATGGATAGGAAGAGTTTTGATCTTTGCCCAATGGGAGGGGAGTGTGGGGAAATGGGTAAAGAGGTGAGTCAATGCCTGAAAGAGGTAGCCACAGAGTGTGAATTGCCTGTAGTCTCAAACAGGCTACCTAAAGCTAGACTGGGAAATCAACTGACCCTGAAGGAGAGAAAACATTAGGCAAAACAAACAAGCATTAGACTCTGCTAAGACAAATTCCACTGTGTTCTTTTTCATTATTTGCATTATTTTTTTCTCTTGTGTAGCTCTTTAACATTGTTTGTCTTCAATTTTGTTCCTATTATTTCACTATTTTAATTTTATTTTATTTTAAATATATTATTTATTATTATTTAAAATTTTTATTTTAGCCCAGTAAGATGGCAGAAGAATAAGTGGAGCTACACCAATCTCCTCCCAGGTCGCATCTGGAATTACATTTTTAGAGAAAAAGTCAGCTGGAATTACCAACAGAACACCAGCTGGAAAGAGGTCCTATAACCACAGACAGAACAGAAGAGGACCCTTCATCACAACGTGACTGGTAGGAATTTCGGAGATGTGAGAGGCCTGGCTGGGCCCCCACTGGAGGCAGCAGCCGAAGGGACAGAGACGGGGGTTCCACCTGAGAAGGGTGGGTTCTGGTCCCCCAGTTGGGCTTCCCAGCCTACAGCAACATGGCGGAGAGTAGAGCAGCATACAGCTGAGAAGGGTGGAAAGCTGTAGAGTTGACTAGCCTAGGAGAGCACTGGAGACAGAGAACTACTAGGGTGACCACAATGAAAATACACTGGCACTCACCTTCCCTGGGCAGAAAGGACTGGAGACAAATGGGGAGAGTTTGCAGCAGTGTCTTGGGGAAGCGGATATGGGGATCCTGGTGCTGACTCATTGCCCAAACCTCAGGCAGACTGAGCTGCACCAAGCAGCTTCCATATGAGGGGTCCTCATAGCACCACCCCCACTGGAAGCAACCTGCCCACCAACCCCAGTGGTGCCTGAGCCTGGCACCTGGTAACAGTTCTTTGATTTCCATCTAAATAAACCTCTCCTGCCCTGCCATGTCTGAGCATAGATACAATAGTTGACACCTGAAGACATATTTCTCACACAGCAGTGCCTGGGCCTGGTGGCTGGTTACAAACTCTCTGACTTATAGCTGGGTCAGTCAGCCTGCCCCGCACAGTGGCATGTGAGGCTGGTGCCTGATCATGGATTCATTGGTTCGCAACTGAGTTGGTTTCTCCTGCCCAGTAGCCCCTGGGCCTGGCAGCTGATCACAAACTCATAGGATTACAATTGAATCTTTCAGTCAAGCCCAGCACCACCTGAGCCTGGTGGCTAATTACAGATTCATTGGATTACAGTTGGATCTTGCTGCCTAGCCCCGTGGCGCCAGAGCCTGGCAGTTGATCACAGATTCAGTGATTTACATCTGAATCTGTCCCACCAAGCAGCACCTGAGCTGGTGGCTGATCCATTGGATTACAATTGAACATCTCTGTCTAGCCCAGCAGGGCCTGAGTTTGGTAGCTGATTCATTGATTTACAACTGAATTGGTCTGCCACCCCAAGCTGCATCTGAGCCTGGTGGTGGATCACAGACCAATAGGATTACAACCAAGTCAGTCCTTCCAGCCTAGCAGTTTCTTAACCTGGCAGCTGATCACAGTCTGATTGGATTACAATGAAGCCTAGAAATGGGGAGAAAAAGAAACAGTCCATCACCAAAAGGGAAGAAGAAATCTCCAGAAAGATCACTAAATGAAACAGAGGCAAGTAAACTATCAGGTATGGAATTCAAAATGATGATCATAGAGAAGCTCAATGAGCTCAGTGAGCTCAAAGAAAACAAATAACTCCAGGGGAACTACAAAGAACTCCTAGAAAGCTATAAGGAACTTACTGAAAACTACACCAGCATTAAAAAGAACTTAGAAACTATCAGTAAGAACCAGAAGGAAATGAAGAATACAATTTCTGAATTGAAGAATACAGAAGAAGAAATCAACAGCAGACTAGAGGAAGCAGAGGATTGGATCAGCGAGCTGGAGGACAATGTAGAAAAATATTCCAAGACAGTGCAACAGAACGAAAAAAGACTGAACAGGAATGAAGAGGTTTTAAGAGAGCTGCAGGACATGAAATGTAGTAATAGCCATATCATAAGGAAGCCAGAAAGAGAGGACAAATAAGGAATGAAAAACCTGTTCAAAAAAGTAATGATAGGAAACTTCCCTAACATGATGAGTGAAAACATTACTCAAGTTCAGGAAGCATAGAGTCCCAATGAGGACGAATCCAAACAGACCCACTTCAAGACATATTATAATTAAAATGGCAAATTTCAAAGACAAAGAGAGAATCCTAAAAGCATCAAGAGAGAAACAGCGGGGGAAGCCCAGTTGGGAGTTTAGATCCCACCCATCTCAGGTGGAGCCCCCAGCTGCTGAGATGTTTCTCCATCTCTTCAGCTGCCGTCTGTGGGAGCCTCACCAGCCCTCTCATGTCTCCACACTTCCTACTGTTCACGTTGTGCTGAATCAGCCTCTTCTTCTCTATCCCTGGTAATAAGGCTTCTCTCCAGTTGATGTTCTGTTGGTTATTCCAGATGATTTCTCCCCAGTTAAATTGTAATTCCAGTTTGGTGTTGGGAGATTGGTGTAGCTCTGCTTACTCCTCCACCATCTTGGTTCCCTCTCCTTCTATCTTTTTATTATGAAAAACAGAATTTGGATATGGCTGACCTATTTTCTGGAGAGACTGTAAAGCTCAAGAGGGAAGTCTCCCTAAGAGAAGGTGGCATAGGGCACTGACAGATTGACTGAGGAATTAGCCTCAGTTCTCGGAATCTCTGCTCCTATCGAATCCTGGATGGCATGTGTCACTTGGATACATCCTAGCTTGCATCCCTTAGACATAGTCCAAAGCCTGAGTCCTGGTGAGAAACAGGCTTTAAATAAAAATGATATTGATTGTGTCACTAAAAAGAGAGAGAGAGAGAGAGAGAGAGAGAGAGAGAGAGAGAGAGAGAGAAAATAACATATAAGGGGGCTCCAATAAGGTTATCAAATGATTATTCAACAGAAACAAAACAAGCCAGAAGGGAATGGCAAAAAATATTCCAAGTGATGGGAAAGAAAGGCCTGCAACCAAGAATACTTTATCCAGGAAGGCTCTCATTCAAAATGGAAGGAGAAATAAGGAGTTTCCCAGACAAAAGAAGACTAAAAGAATACATCTCTACCAAACCAGCACTGCAAGAAATCCTAACAGGTCTGCGGTAAAAATATGAAGAAATGGAGAGAGACAGAGAGGAACACAGGTACAAAGTGAAAAAAAATGACAATAAATAAGTATCAATCAATAATAACCTTAAATGTAAACAGATTAAATGCAACAATCAAAAGACATAGGGTACCCCTGGCTGGTGGTGTAGTGGATAAGGCGCTGGCCTGCAAACCCAAATGTTGCTGGTTCAATTCCCAGCCAGGACACTATAACCAGGTTGCAAGCCAGCTCTCCAGCCAGGTGTGTAGCTGGAGGCAGGTGAAAGAAAACTATACATTGATGTCTCTCTCCCTCTCTGCCTGTCTCCCTTCCCCTCTCTCTAAAAATAATAAAATCTTTAAAAAAAGACATAGGGTAGCTGAATAGAAAAGAAAACATGACCCACATATATGCTGTCTTCAAGAGACTCACCTCAGAACAAAAGATTGACACAGATTGAAAGCGAACGGATGGAAAAATATATATCAAGCAAACGGACATGAAAAAAAGGCTGGGATAGCAATACCTATGTCAGACAAAATAGGTTTTACAATGAAGGCCATAAAAAGAGACAAAGAAGGACATTTCATAAGACTTCAGGGAACAAGCCATCAAGAAGTCATAACCCTTATAAAGATATATGCACCCAACATAGGAGCTCCAAATATATAAGGAAAATCTTGGAGAAATTCAAGAAGGATATAGATAGCAATACACTCATAGTAGGGGATTTTAATATACCATTATCAAAAATGGACAGATCTTCCAAACAAAAAACATCAAGGATATTGTGGCATTGAACAACATTCCAGAGGAAATGAACCTAACTGATATATACAGAATCTTTCACCCCAAAGAAGCAAAATACACATTCTTTTCAAATGCACATGGAACATTCTCAAAGACAGATCACATGGTAGGTCACAAGATAAGCCTCCACAAATACAGGAAAATTGAAATCATACCAAGCATCTTCTCAGATCACAATGGCTTGAAACTAGACACCAATCTCAAGGGAAAAAAAAAACAAAAACATTCTAACTCATGGAGACTGAATAACATGTTTTTAAGTAATGAGTGGGTTAACAATGAGATCAAAGATGAAATCAAAAAAGTTCCTGGAAACAAATGACAAAAAGCACACAACAGTCCAAAACCTATGGGACACAGCAAAGGCAGTCCTCAGAGGGAAATTTATAGCAATGCAGACTTACCTAAAAAGGTCACAAGGAGTTTATACAAACAACCTAACCATAAAGCTGCAAGAACTAGAGGAGCAACAACAAATAAAGCCCAGAGCAAGTAGAAGGAAGGAAATCATCAAGATCAGAGCAGAACTAAATAACTTAGAAACTCAAAATACAATTAGAAGAATCAACAAGTCCAGGAGCCGATTCTTTGAAAAAAAAAAAAAAAATTGATAAGCCTTTCTCCACACTCATCAAGAAAAAGAGAGAGAGGACCCAAATAAACAGAATCAGAAATAACAGAGGAGAGATCACAACTGATACTTCAGAAATACAAAGGATTGTAAGAAATTACTACAAACAACTATATGACAAGAAACATGACAACCTGGGTGAAATGGACACATTTCTGGAAATGTATAATCTACCAAAACTGAATCCAGAAGAAGCAGAAATCCTGAATAGACCAATAATAACTAGTGAAATTGAAGAAGTAATCAAAAATTTCCCAAAGCACAAGAGCCCCGGACCAGATGGATTCACAGGTGAATTTTACGAGACATTTAAGGAAGAACTAACTCCTATCCTTCTCAACCTATACCAAAAAATCCAACAAGGGAAAAGACTCCCAAACCCTTTCTATGAGGCCAATATTATTCTCATCCCCAAAGCAGGTCAACACACAACTGAGAAAGAAAGCTATAGGCCAATATTTCTGATGAACATAGATGCTAAGATTCTCAACAAAATATTGGCCAACTGGATCCAGCAATACATTAAAAATATCATACACCATGATCAAGTGGGTTTCATCCCGGGGATGCAAGGATGGTACAATATTTGCAAATCAATAAATGTAATACACCACATCAACAAAATGAAAGGCAAAAACCATATGATCATATCAATAGATGCTGAAAAAGCATTTGATAAAGTACAGCAATCATTCATGATAAAAAAAAAAAATACTCAGCAAAATGGGAATAGAGGAAGCATACCTTAACATCATAAAGGCCATCTATGAGAAACCTGAAGCCAACATCATACTCAACTGGCAAAAGCTAAAAGCTTTCCCCCTAAGATCAGGAACAAGACAAGGCAGCCACTTTTTCCACTTCTGTTCTATGTGTTTTTAGATGTTCTAGCCATAGCCATCAGAAAAGAAAAAGGAATCAAAGGTATCCAAATTGGAAAGGAGGAAGTCAAACTGTCATTATTTGCAGATGATATGATAGTGTACATACAAAACCCAATATGCTCCACCAAAAACTTACTTGACCTAATAAGCAAATTTAGCAAAATAGCTGGATATAAAGTCAATATTCAGAAATCAAAAGCATTTTTTAAAGACTTTATTTCATTATTTTTTAGAAAGAGGGGAGGGAGAGAGGCAGAGAGCGAGAGAGACATCAATGTATGGTTGCGTTTCACCTGCCTCCAGCCACAGACCTGACTGGAGACATGGTTTGCAACCTGGTTATGTGCCCTGGCTGGGGAATCGAACCTGTGACCTTTGGGTTCCCAGGCTGGCGCCTTATCCACTGTGCTATCAGCCAGGGCCAAAAGCATTTTTGTATACTAATAATGAAACATCAGAAATAGAAGTGAAAAAACAAATCCCATTTACCATAGCAATAAGAAAAATAAAGTACTTAGGAATAAACTTAACCAAGGAGGTTAAAGACCTGTACTCAGAAAACTACAGAACATTGAAGAAAGAAATTAAGGAAGATACAAACAAATGGAAGCATATACCATGTTCATGGATGGGAAGAATTAATATCATTAAAATGTCCATACTACCCAAAGCAATCTATAGATTCAATGCAATTCCAATTAAAATACCAATGACAGCCCTGGCTGGTAGCACAGTGGACAAGGCACCAGCCTGCAAACCCAAAGGTCGCTGGTTCGATTCCCCAGCCAGGGCACATAACAAGGTTGCAAGTCAGGTGTACAGCCAGGTCTGTGGCTGGAGGCAGGTGAAAGGCAACCATACATTGATATCTATCTCCCTATCTCCCCTCCCTCTAAAAATAATAAATAAAATCTTAAAAAAAAAACCAATGACAGAGTTCACAGAGATAGAAAAAATACTTCAAAAATTTACATGGAGGAAGAGGCAAGGAAGGGGAGCAGTTTAGACAAGAACCTAGTATAAAGGAACCATGGACATGGACAACAGGTGGGATTGACTTTGGGGGGAATGGGTGGGCGGGGAGGGGGACAGAGGGGAGCAAAAAGGGGATGGATGTAATACAACAACAATAAAATTAAAAAAGAAAAAAAATTTATATGGAGCCAAAAATGCTCATGAATAGCCACACCAATCTTGAGAAAGGAGAACAAGGTAGGAGGAATCACAATACCCAATATCAAACTATAATACAAGCCTACTATCATAAAAACTGTCTGGCACTGGCATAAGAATAGACGTATAGATCAATGGAACAGAATAGAGAGCCCAGAAATAAACCCAGGGCTCTGTGGTCAATTAATATTCGACAAAGGGGGAAGGAACATAAAATGGCGTAAAAACAGGCTCTTCAACAAGTGGTATTGGGAGAACTGGACAGCAACATGCAAAAAGACAAAACGAGACCACCAACTTACACCATACACCAGAATAAACTCAAGATGGTTAAAGGACTTAAACATAAGCAGTGCCACCATAAAGGTCCTGGAGAAAAATACAGACAGTAAAATTTTAGATATCCTATGCAGAAATATGTTTACCGATACTTTTCCAAGGGCAAAGGAAATAAAAGAACAAATCAACAAATGGATCAAATTGAAAAATTTCTGTTCAGCTAAGTAAAACACCAGCAAAATTAAAAGGGAACCAATTGTATGGGAAAACATATTTGCCAATGATATCTCACACAAGGGTCTGATCTCCAAAATATATAAAGAACTCATGCAACTCAACACCAGGGAGACAGACAGCCCAATTAAAAAATGGGCAAAGGAGCTGAACAGACAACTCACTGAGGGAGACATACAAAGGGTCCAAAGGCATATGAAAGAATGCTCAACATCACTAGCCATCAGAGAGATGCAAATTTAAAACCACAATAAGATACCACCTCACACCTATCAGAATGGCAATCATCAACAAATCAACAAACAACAAGTGCTGGCGAAGACGTGGGGGAAAAGGGAACCCTGGTGCACTGTTGGTGGGAATGCAGGCTGGTGCAGCCACTATGGAAAACAGTATGGAGTTTCCTTAGAAAACTATAAAAATGGAACTGCCTTTTAATTCAGCAATTCCACTACTAGGCCTATACCCGAAGAATCCTGAAGCACCAATTCATAAGAACCTATGTGCCCCATGTTCATAGCAGTGTTATTTACAATAGCCAAATGCTGGAAACAGCCTAAGTGCCCATCAATGGGTGATTGGATCAAAAAACTTTGGTATATTTGCACAGCAGAAGGAAAGAAGGAACTCCTACTCTTTGCAACAACATGGATGGAACTAGAAAGTGTTATGCTTAGTGAAATAAGCCAGTCAGTGAAAGAGAAATACCATATGATCTCACCCATTACAGGACAATAATGAACAAAACAAACAACAAGCAAAAGAGAACCAGATATATGAATACAGTAAATAGGCCTTCTGTGGGCATGGGGAAAGGTGGTGGGGGGAAGAGGCAAAGAAGGGGAGCAGTTTAGACAAGAACCTAGTATGGAACAACCACAGACATGGCCAACAAGTGGGATTGTTTTTGTGAGGAAGTGGGTAGGTGGGGAAGGGAACAGAGGGGAGTAAAAAGGGGAAGGATGTAATACAACAACAATTAAATTAAATTAAAAAAAAAAAAAGAACAAAGATAGTTTAAGGAAGCTGCAGGACAACATGAAACATAATAATATTTGCATCATAGAGGTACCAGAAAGAGAAGAAAAGGAGCAAGGGATAGAAACTCTGTTTGAAAAAAAAAAAAGACAGAAAACATCCCTAACTTGATGAGGGAAAAAGTCATGCAAGCTCAGGAGTAGAGAGGGTCCCAATCAAGATGGACCCAAAGTGGCCCACTTCAAGACACATCACAATTAAAATAGCAAAATTTTAAAGCAAAGACAGATTGTTAAAAGGCAGCAAAGGAGAAACAGCTAGTAAAATATAAGGGATCTCCAATAAGGCTATCAGTTGATTCCTCAACAGAAACACTACAAGACAGAAGGGAATGGTACACAATATTCAAGTAATGAAAAGCAAAGCCTACAACCAAGACTACCCTACCCAATAAGGCTTTCATTTAAAATGGGAGATGAAATAAGGAGCTTCCCTGGGGGAAAGAAAGCTAAAAGAGTACCTTTCCATTGAATCAGCATTGTAAGAGATGCTAAAGGAACTGCTTAAAGAAGAGAGAGAGAGAGAGACAGAGAGAGAGAGAGAGACAGAGAGACAGCGAGACAGAGAGAGAGACAGAGAGAGAGAGGGAGAATGAGGCACAAAGGAAGAATGGCATTAAATAAATACTTATTAATAATAACCTAAATGTAAATGAATTAAGTGCTCCAATCAAGAGATAGAGAATAGCTGAATGAATTAAAAAACATGACCCACATATATACTGCCTACAAGAGACTTATCTCAGAAAAAAAGATCTATGTAAGTCAAAAGTGAAGGGATAGAAAAAACATTCCAAGCAAATGCACATAAGGAAAAGGTGAGTAACAATTCTTATACCAGACAAAATGACTTAAAAACCAAGTCCATAAAAAGAAACAACGAAGGTCACAACATAACACTTAAGGGAGTTGTCCAACACAAAGATATAACCCTTGTAAACATATATGCACCCAACATAGGAGTACCTAAATATACTGTATAAGGAAAACCTTGTATGACTTTAAGGAGTTCTACAGCAATATAGTCATTGTAGGGGATTTTAACACCCCACTGTCAACAATGGATCTATTCAAACATAAAAATCAATATGGATATTGTGGGCTTAATTGATATTTACAGAGCATCTCACCCCAAAGAGGCAAAAATACACATTATTTTCAAATGCACATGGGTCATCTTCAAAGATAGACCATGTGGTAGGACAGATAACAAGCCTCAACAAATTCAAGAAATTTGAAATCATATCAAACATCTTCTTGGATCACAATAGCTTAAAAACTAGAAACTAACCTCAAGGAAAAAACTCAAAAACGTTCAAATACATGGAGATTGAATAACATGGTATTAAATAAATGGGTTAACAATGAGATCAAGAAAGAAAGAAAGAAAAAAGTACTTGGAAACAAATGAGAATGAACACAAAACAACCCAAAACTTATGGGTCACAGTGAAGACAGTCCTGAGAGGGAAGTTCATAGCAATACAGGCCTACTTAGAAAGGTTAGAAGAATCTCAAATAAACAACCTAACCATAAAGCTACAAGAACTAGAGGAACAATAACAAGCAAAGCCCAGAGTGAGTAGAAGGAAGGAAATAATCAAGATCAGACCAGAATTAAATGACAGAAAGACTAAAAAACAGTTCAAAGGATCAATGAATCCAGGATCTTGTTCTCTGAAAAGAGAAACAAATTAACAAACTTTAACCAGACTCATCAAGAAAAAAGAAAGAGGACCCAAATAAATAAAACCAGAAGTGACATAGGATAAATCATAACTGATACCACAGAAATAAAAAGGATTTAAGAAATGACTATAAATAACTATATGCCAAGAAACTGAACAACTTGTGTAAATGGGTAAAGTTTAGAAAATACAATTTTCCAAAACTTAATCAAGAAGAACCAGAAAGCCTGAATAGACCAATAACAACTCACAAAATCAAAGCAGTAATCAAAAACATCCCAGCACACAAAATCTCTGGACTGGATGATTTCACAGGTGAATTTTTTTTTTTTTTTTAATTCAGGGGAGAGGGCGAACACAGTCCCCCACTACCACAAATTATGCAGTCGAGTTTCCCACATTTGGGGAAATCGCAGGGGTCAGCACATCTGGAGTGCAATGGATAAGCCTCGCCCTGGGAAAACCACCTTCGTGATCATGGTATCTCCCCTGCCAGGTAAGTATCACAGGTGAATTTTAACAAACATTCAAATAACTACTATTCTTCTCAAACTATTCCAAAATATTCAAGAAGAGAGAAGACTCTCAAACCCTTTGTACAAGGCCAGTATTATCCTAATTCCAAAAACAACAAAGAAAAAAATATTACAGTCCAATATCTCTGATGAACATAGATGCTAAAACCCTCAACAAAATGCTGATAATCCAAATCCAACATTACATTAAAAAGATCATACACCATGATCAAGTGGGATTCATCCCAGGGATGCAAGGATGGTACAATATTTGCAAATCAATAAACATGATACACCACAAAAACAAAATGAAGGACAAAAAAACACATGATCATATCAATAGATGCTGAAAAGTATCTGGCACCTATTTATAATAAAAAACACTCAGCAAAGTGGGAATAGAAGGAGGATACCTCAACACAATAAAGGCCATATTTGAAAAACCTACTCCCAATATCATACTCAGTGAGACAAAACAAAGCTTTTCTCTTAGGATCAGGAGAGTGTTTCTGCTCTCACCAATCTTATTCAACGTAGTACTGGAAGTCCTAGCCACAGAGATCAGACAAGAAAAACAACTAAAAGACACCAAAATTGTGAAGGAGAAAATAAAACTGTCATTATTTGTAGAAGACATGATAGTGTACATAAGAACCCTACAGTCTCCACCAAAAAAACTATTGGACCTAATAAGGGTATTTGGCAAATACACTTTGTAGTGGGATACAAAGTCAATATTCAGAAACCAATAGCATTTTGGTACACCAACAATGAACTATCAAAAAGAGAAAATAGGACAAAAATTATGTTTCCTATAGCATCAAGAAAAAATAAAGTACCTAGGAATAAATTTAACTAGAGGCAAAACACCTGAATCAGAAAACTATAGAAAACTGAAGAAAGGGGAGGGAAGATGGCGACAGAGTAGAGAGCAGTGCTGATGGTGTTCTCAAGTACCAAAGCAGCTAGAGGACAGGATAGGGAGTGTGAGACATCTTCAGGACCCTAGGGATTGGAACGGGCAGCATCTGGACACAGGGGAGCACAGCCCAGAGGCAGAGGAGGCCAGCAGGACAGTAGCCCACAGGCCCAGAATACAACCAGACAGCCCAAATAAAGGACACACCAAGAACAGCAAGTGGAGAAAATCTGGGAGACGGCAACATTGAACTCCACAAATCTCCTATCACAGAAGGGTGCTCAACTAAGGCAAGGAAGCAAAGCAGGTTAACCCAAGGAAAGAACAAAAATAAATAA